>BJBW01002328.1:38192-83888 GCA_004320125.1 Scolopax mira | reverse complement strand
CTCAGGACTGCATCCAGGCGGGTCTTGAAAATCTCCAATGAAGGGGACTCCACGACCTCTCTGGGCAGCCTGTTCCAGGCCTCTGGCACCCTCACCGTTAAGAAGTTTCTCCTCATATTTGAGTGGAACTTTCTATGTTCCAGTTTGTGCCCGTTGCCCCTCATCCTCCCACTGGCAACCACTGGAAAGAGTTTGTCTCCCTCTTCCTTCAACCCATCCTTTAAATACTTATAAATATTGATGAGGTCTCCCCTCAGCCTTCTCTTCTCCAGGCTAAAGAGTCCCAGCTCTCCGTCTTTCTTCATAAGGGAGATGCTCCAATCCTTGAATCATCTTTGTTGTCTTTCACTGGACTCTTTCCAGTAGTTCTCTGTCCCTCTTGAATTGGGGGCCCCAGAAATTTTGTGGAGACACAAGTGATTGGATGGTAAAGGGATTCTAAAATAGTCCTTAAGTTTGTTAAAGGGACTGGAGTTTGCACAGGATTTATGAAAACTTTCTTTCAAAGGTAACCTAGAGAGGAGAAAAGGGAAAGAGCTTTCTTATTTTCCATGAGATGTAAAGTTAATCATAGAAGATCATCTAGTCCAACCATGTCACTAAGCACTATGTTAACTCTTTACCAGAAAAGGAAGCAAACAGTGTTGAGTCAGACTGGTTATCTTCTAACAGCACAGTTCTATCATGTAGGAAATACAGTAGCTGAGCCCTTTGACTCCAATATGAAGGGTAAAAGATAACTCTTTCCACTGAAACTCCCATACCACACCACAATTAACTGGAAA
Organism: Scolopax mira; assembly: GCA_004320125.1. Taxonomy (NCBI): domain Eukaryota; kingdom Metazoa; phylum Chordata; class Aves; order Charadriiformes; family Scolopacidae; genus Scolopax; species Scolopax mira. The sequence continues at coordinate 83,103 of BJBW01002328.1, read as the reverse complement.
AGTGCATACCCTTCACAGAATCATAGAATTGCTTATATTAAAAAATACCTTTAAAATATTCAAACCCAATCTGACACATAACATTCTGTTTTCTGTCTTTAGACTTGTCTTCATTTTAAAACTTTACAACTTTAGACAGTGTCAGCACCGCAGTGGATGTATAAGAACTTGGTTGTTGCACTGTGCAAAGATGCTGGTCAATAAAGGTAAAACAGAATAAGACAATTTCAGTTGGAAGGGACCTATAGCAATCATCCAGTCCAACTTCCTGATTACTTCAGGGCTAACCAATAGTTAAAGCATGTTTTTATGATCCAAAGCATGATCCAAATGTCTCTTCAACACTGACAGGCATGGGGCATCGACCACCTCTCTAGGAAGCCTGTTCCAGTGTTTGACCACCCTCTCGATAAAGAAATCGATGTCCTTCCTGATGTCCAGTCTAAACCTCCCCTGATGAAGCTTCAAACCATTCCTTTGTGTCCTATCATGGATACCAGGGAGAAGAGCTCAGCACCTCCCTCTCCACTTCTCTTCACGAAGCTGTAGAGAACAATCAGCTGCCCCTCAGCCTCTTTTTGTCCAGACTAGAAAAGCTCAGAGTCCTCAGTCACTCCTCACAGGACATGCCTTCCAGCCCATATCTGGAAGAAGGTAAACCAGTTTAGAGTGTTGTACCTATGTTCTGAACTTGGGATTTTGCCAGGACCCGGGCAGCCAGGACATTAGACCCAGGACGGGACATCGGCACAGGCTCAGCTTCACAGGAGAAAGAAAAGTTTGTGTTGTTTGCTTTAGAGATCCTAGGAATGGGAAAGCTGGGTTGCTCTGGTTCTGCTGAAGAGTGGGAGCTTTTTCACTAAGTGAAGGAGTTAATCCCTCTTTCTCTTCCCACTCTTCCCAGGCTTTTTGAGAGTTTATGTTAACTAGGAGCCCCAGAAAAAAAGTATTTTAAGAGGTTGAGAAAAATCACCTAGTTATGTTTTACTTGTTGATTTCTGATGTTATAAACTTACTAGGTTTTATTGCGTGTAGAGTCAAGGAAAAAATAAGTAGACGGAACTTGAATATTTAATTTAAAAATACTTATTTCCTCAGATAGTGTTCTCTCCATTTCACTGCTTCAAGCTGCTCTCACCCTCCTTCATCCAGCACCAGAGTCTGTATTGTAAAGGCAGTTCAAACCTCAGTTTTTCCATTACAATAGAGTTAGAGGCCAAACAACTTCTCACCAATTACTTGACAGCCCCTCAAAAGGCCTAGCAATGCAATCCCGACTCTTACAATAGTTGGTGTTTCCTTAGATTCTTGTCCCCTGAGGCTCTTGTTTAGATGAGAATCTCTGCTTTCAAGAGAAGAAAAAAACCCCAAACCTCTCATGGCTTTGGAACAGGACTTGAAGATAGGGCCCTGTCTTAAAAAAAACCCAACACCAAAAAGTGTGTGTGGGGGGGAATAGAGGAGAGAAAGAATGAATTGCATTTTTTTAAACAAAATCTCAGTTTTGGAGAACCTGATTCATGATTTTTTAGCACTGGAGGCTATCAATATTGTACTGAGCTTTTACATTGAAAAAGTAGATACATTTGCTAACTAATTTACAACTCTGCCAGACTACACAAAACTACAGACACTCATGCTTTGGAGCATACGATTGTGAAATATCCAGACTAGTAAATATCAATGAGATGGTTGCTGAAAGCTAATCGTTAATACACTAATTTCAATTAAATGTTCCAGTATAAGCATATCCAGACGATATGCCCAGAGTGGGTCATGTTCAAATCTTGCTAGAGGAAAGAGTGAATACCATCAATAGAGGAACTGTTGTAAACAATTGTGTGTTAAAATATGATTTTTAACATCTCACAGATGATTATCCCTCATCTCACCAGCTTGTCATTTATCTCGACTGTGTTCTCAGTTTGCCACAAGCATTGATAAATACCCCCACAAAACTTAGAAATGAGCCTGCAGACAATCACTTTGTTTCAGTTATGACACAAGCAAATTTGTGAAGAACACAAAGGCAAAATGATCAAATGAATCTTGAGATTGTGTTGGGAAAATTTTCCGTTGAACCAAAGAAGCATGTTGTTTTTAAAAAGTATGTGTACAATTGTAGGTGTTATGAGCCCTGGAAGAACTGAGTTTTAATGATGATTAAGTAGAAGATACCTTGATTGTAGTCTAGATATAGATCATAGATTATATGAAGATAACTAGATTATAATCAGCCATTATTGCAAGTTTAGTATGTTAAAAAGTTGAGTCATTTTACAAAGTATGATTCATAGTATTTGTATGAAAATATTTTACTGGAAATAAAATAAGCCCAATGATTACATTAGTATAATACTGTCTAGCTGAAACAGTTTTGCTGTTTTACGTTTTAAGGATGTATTTCTTTATATGCATATATCTGTTACATATGCCCATACGATGACCTAAGATCTTGGGTTTAAATTGTTTCTTCCATATGTAGGTAGAAAACCATTTGTTGTATCTGTTTTTTAAGCACAGTCATAAAAGAATAGATTTTAGATTTCATAAATTACTTTTGTTAATTTGCTTTTTTTAAAATACTTGTGAGACCTCTTCTGTTGCCATGACAGTTTGATTTCCATAAACATGATTTTGTGTGTGTGTGTGTGTGCGTGTGTGAACATCCAACATTGTGTTTGCTGTGCTGGGGAAAGAAGATGGCAACTTGGCAGCATAGAAATCACTATGCATAGAGACCCATATAGTCTTTCATTGACTGTGGTCAGGACTATGCTCATTATAGCAATATAAAATAAGCCCTTGGCTCAAGGTTTATGTATTTATATTCCCTGTAAAAGATTTCTTTTTTCATGTCTTCTTGCAAACGCCATTGTGGAGTCAGAAAGCTTTTAGTTTCCTTTCCTCTGAAAGTTGGTTCCAAGTGTCTGAAGACTAAATCCTAGCTAAAAGTACAGCTGCATCTCTTTGGGTCTACATACACAAAGCAGCTGCCAGGACACACAAGTCTAGCTGTGGCATCAGTTTGGTTCCCTACACCTTCCTTCTGTCTTTGTGAAATGATGGCAACAAATCAGACCTGTTCCTGAACTCTTTCGCTCCAGACTGGTTATCAGATAATCCATTGAAAGAGTAGGTACATTGGTTTTGATGTAGTAAAACAATTTAGTTAGTGCAGATTCTCTAGGTTGGACCATTAGGTTATCTCTCTTGATGTATTTAATTGTGAAAGCATTGCCAAATCTGCCTGTCCATATTGCAAGGATAATGGTTTTTGATGCATGCCTCTATTCTTTAGCTCTGCACCCAACAAACTAATCAATATCAGAGATGGTTTAGCAAGGGTTTTAGAAAACAAATGCTACTTTTTTTCTGAAACAGTATTTCGGACTCAGCATCACGAGATTTTTTTCCTCCTACTGAAATTTCATTGTGCCTGCAGAAAGCTGGTGGGATGGTTGCTTTTCTCATGTAAAAGAGAGAACAGAGCACAGGAACTACAATCATAGGTAATTGTAAGTACAAAAATGCTCTCATTTTCTCTTTGAAAAACCAAAACTTAATTTTATCCATTGACTTGCACCTGAGTGCATATTTCGCTCAGCCCTCTGCTCCTCCAACACATCCCACAAAACCAAGTTTGAAATGGATTCTTCTGGCACTCCTTTGAAACTGACTCCCTAAGGTAATCTAATTTGCATCTTGTTTACATTGGTTAGCTGTCCAGGGTAGCCTGGTTTTTGTGCCCTGAGATCTAGTCCCTCACATCATCTACTGCTACAGAAGACAGCAAAGAACGTTCTTTCGTACCCATGCTGCAGAAGTGTAGGCAGCTGCATAGTCTTGAACCAAGCCATGAATGTGGACAGAAGAATGCGGAAGGCTCCAACCATCAGTCATTCTGGGTCACCAATCTTGATTCAAATAACTCCTTATGCCAAAGGGTGCCAACACGCAAATTCTCATTTCCAGCAAAGACAAACCTCAGTCTTCCCACTTATTAGATCACATATTAGATTCAAGGCAACACAGTTAAAAGTAGGATGTGTTCCCCTGTGCTAGAAGAAACCCATGGTGATGCCAGGAGTGGAGTTTAGACCAAGCATTAGTTACCAGGAATTGCTCTTGCTCAGCAATTACACAGTGAATCTTCCTTTCAGTGAAGCTGTGGTGAATAAATGGTACCAACCTATCCTTGGTATCATCAACACAAGAAAGAAAATATTTTTCCTCTGTCTATTAGCTAAAATGTGGTATATACATGGTGCAACTGCAAATCTGGCCCATGTGCGTGTGTGTTCTGCTCTTGTATCAGTGCTTTCAATCCATTGGGTGTTCTTTCAGTGCTCATTCATTCTCTGTGTGCCAAGGCAGAACTGATCAGAGGACATCCCCTTTCTAGTTGCTTTGGGGACTCCAGGTGACATTGCTTGGAGCAACAAGTGGTCATTTGAACCACTGCAAAACACATCCAAAATGTTCCCATGACAAGTTCAACTCGCTTGTCAGAACTGGAAATCCACAACGTGCAGAGTGATACGGCATTGAGCCTCTAGAAGCAATTTGCCTCACCTCTGCTCAGCATTTTTGCTTCTTATTGGAACATAGATGAGAAGAGTTCACATCTCATAATATCTTTAGTTCGAAGAGAACTGGGCTCATAGGTAAGGGCTAATACAAGCTGTCTCCTTGAGATTGCTCCTGGGCATAGGTGTTACTCCCTGTGAAGAAGAGGTATGTAACTGGGCTCTTACATTGCACTTAAAGCCTGAGAAGATGCTTCATAAGTTCCAATATTAAGTAGGAGATGCATTGAGAGCTGTATTTCCCAAATTAACCATCAATCAAAGCTAAAAATCTGAGGCTGTTGTATCACAAACTGCTTTCTCCCTTACAAACATGGTTTTAAGTATTTATGACATTTCATCCTATACTACAAACGTTCTTTACTATATTTTGTAAATGGAATCATGCTTAAATGACACAACACCTTACTCTAGTGACTGTGATTTCAGTCTTTTCTGAGAAGTCCAGTATTCACAGGTATGAGAGGCACCAAGTAGGCAGTTGAGCAGGGTGTTACTGCATTATTATTTCATTAGCACTGTGAAGCACAGACTATGCTCAAGTCCTGTTGAGATACAGAAGTATAAGGAAGAGTTATGTCACAAGAGTTATGTCAGACTGTTTGCTGGCAGAATGGAGAAGTCAGAGGAAATAAACTGCTGAAGATTGTCCAGGAAGTTGGGGGCAGAACTGGCAGGAGAATCTATGTGGACTTCTTGCAATTCCGTGGCTCACATCACAGAGCCATTACTGTCTTCCAAGAAAACCATTTTTAATGAACTCCATCGCTCATGGACTTTATGTTGGTCAGGAAGCAAAGTGTTGTCTGTGCCATGCATCAGTGAAAATGCAATAAATAGGTAGGACGTACAAGGCAGTTTGTAGTTCAGATCCCTCCCATGATCCCATGCCTGTGAAAGCTACACGCTATCTTGTATGTTCAAGGGAGACTTTAGAATGTTTTAGTTGGTACATGGCAAAAAACCCCAAAGCCAAGCAAGCCATTTTTTTGTGGCACAGATGCACCCTAGAGCTGCCAATTGAAAGAACACTGATTTGTACCGTGCTTTGTAGTTTAGTAGGCTCCACTGCATTCTTTCTTTTTTATACCACATTTGTGTGCAAAATGGGGTCTTACTGTGACCTTAAAATGTACTATTTTAAAATATTTTATTTATATATCTCTGTAGGTGACTATGGCACTGTACAGACAATACAGAAGGTTGTGATAATACCAAGAGTCAGATCAGAGTTAAAAGAAATCTTAATAAAAGCACACAATACAGTGTAATGAAAAGTAAAGTATTTCCTTGAGTTGTATGTTTAAAGGAAGAGTTTAAAAGGCACAGTTGGGACTTGTTTCTTAGCAACAGGGCCCATCTGAGCCACGCAAATACTGTCATGTTGGAAAAAGCTACCCTCAAGAAGAAAGGCAATATGAGAGGAGCTAGAAACATCAAATTTAGATATCTTCCTGCTGTTGCAAGAGCATTTTATCAGCATTACCTATCCTTCAGGCAATGACTAAGGTCATTTTGATAAACTGTAATGATCAGAACAAAGAACTTGTCTTTACTTCTATTTCTCAGAAGGGAAGAATGGCAAAAATTATATTTAAAAACATGTGCATTGATATTACAGGGATACCATAAACCATCATTTAAGCCCTGTCTTCCTCTGTATCCATGATAACATGGCTGTATTCTGCAATGAGGACACAGGAGTCCTGCAGAACAAAGTCCTTGCTCCGAGGACATGAGTCCTTGCATTTCATGCTGTATCCAGTACTAGATGTTTCAGAGGAAGATCTGTAATGAACAGAATTGAATGCAGTAATCTGCCTGTAGCAGAAGCTCCTCCTAAACAAGTTGATTAGCTAGCTGATATACCAAAGCAACAGATAATTTTTTTCAGTATTATTTAGTCAAAATAGCTTAGTGGAAAGTGTTCTTTTTATTGGACATATTAGATGGGATTCATGTACCTGTGCATCTGAGTTGGATGCCATTATAATCTGTGGGAAGGAATTGGGCACTACCAGCGTGTGACTCATCTCTTCTCTAAAATAGGTGAAGTGATTCACACCCTCTGGGGGCCTCTGTCTTTTTGGGTTTTTTGGGGTTTTTTTTTGACTGCAAAGGGTATCCGGAGCAGATTGAGGAGACACCTCCCTTGCAGATACCTGAATTTAAGTCAGATGAAAGCTACCCATTAACTGGTTTGTAAAACAAGACAATTGTTTTAATAGTTTCAAAATACATCCTGCATTGCCTGCACATCTGTCTGGATCTAGTCTCATCTTTACAAGAACTCATAAGTAGGTGTGATCTCCATGCTGTTTCCTTGTGCATATACATCTACCATGTCTTATGTAATATGTATATTTTTGAAGCTTAGACCTCCTGATCGTTCTCATAAATCCTCACATAAAGTCCTTTAATTTCTGTAATAACTGTTATTGGCCTTCCCTGTAACTCTTTGCTATCTCTTTTCCAAAGTGTATGTTGTATTCGGCAAGGTTTTGTCAGCAGGGGGCTGCAGGGGAGGGGAGACACCTCTGTGAGAACAGCTGGAGAGCCCATGCTGGAACAGGTACTCCTGACAAGAGCTACAACATGTGGAGAGCCCAAGCTAGAGCAGATTTGTCCCAAAGGACCACAGTTCATGGAATGATCGACACCAGACCAGGGGGAAAACATCAGGAGGAAAAAGTGGCAGAGAGGAACTGCTGTGAAATAACCCCCCATCCCCTGTTTCCCATCCATTCTGCACTGCTCAGGATGAGGTGGAGGTAGAGCAAGCGGGAACGAAAGAGCAAAGTTGAACCTGGGGGCAGGGAGAAAACAAGGGGAGAAGAAGGTATATTAGTTTGTCTGTTTCTCACTATCCAAACCTGTTATTAATTGGCAATAAATATTTCCCCCAAGTCTGGTCTGTTTTGCCTTTGACTGTAGCCACCTTTATCTTGACCTACAAATTTGTTCAGCTTATTTTCTCCTTCTGCCCTGTGGAGGGGAGAAAGAGAGCATCTAGGTGGGTGGCATCCAGCCACGGAACCCACCACAGCACATCACTGATTTCTGTAATGCCATTATAACCCTTTCTGTAGCATCCTTCTTCTGGTACTGCCTCAAGTCTGCAGAACACCTTGAACGCTGTCTCTACACTTGGATCACCTTGAGTCGTCTCTCCACTGCTCATGGTGATATTTAGATCCCTGCCTTGAAGGATGTGCTGGGTGGTCACAGTGTTCTGTCCTCTGTGCATTATCTGTGGTACAGAATGTATGAGAGGTGCTTGCATGCTCCACGTCAGTAGCATTGACAGCTACTTCATTAACTAATGGAGTAGACAGATTAGATCAGATGAAACTTGGGGACTGGCTGCTGTCTCTCCTTGGTTCAACCCAGCCAACCAGAATGATGCCTGGCAGTAATTTCCCATTCTCATGATTAACACAGGAAGGTTTTCCTTTGTCATTCAAGCATTGCAGCTGAAGTAAGAATGTCTGTTCTACACTGTAGCTGGAGATACACCACCTCACATCAAGAAATGGCAAATGAAAACATCTAGTAGTACCTCAAAGCCACGGTTAAAGAAAGCTAAGTTTTAAGTTTAGGTAAGACTTTGCACTGAATCTGCTGTGGCAAATACTTGTTCCCTTCTGTTGATTCTGATACGGGTTTATAATCTATACTAAAAAGAGATTCAGAGTCTTCAGCCTATAAATTCTCATATGGTTGCACAGCATAAGCACTTGATAGTATGCTACTGGACCAGTTCTGCTCTCCTCAAGTCATAAGAAACCCAGCACATACCAACACCAATATTTCTTCCTATTTAAACAATGACAGCACAGGAAAGAGACTTTTCAGACAAATATTATTAAATACCCTATAATATCCTTATATTCTGGTACATATGTGTAACCCTAACCTGTATGTTTCATTTTCCATGAATTATATTAACGTAAATTATATTATAGCCACAAGCCTTGGAGAGCAGTGAGGCTGAACTAGGAAAGGCAGAATTTGGTCAAGAAATCCGACAGCTCTTTCACTATGGCCTCAGGCATGGTTAGCCTGGAATTCCTTGATTTCAGTGCCTAAGTGTTTTCAAAAGCCTGTGCTTTTAGCTTCTCTGCCTTCTTTTGTTCTTCAACAGAAGAAAGATAACACTAGCACACGTAATTGCACAGACGTGCACTGGGATATCATTAGTACTTATGAAACGCTAAGATAAAGAGAACTAGATGAAATGCTGCTGTTGGTCAGTATGGACACCAGGAGATAAATGACAGTACATTCAAAGCAGAATAAGTAGAGAAATACATGCAGAGTTACTTGTTTAAAAATTTTTGAAGGATTATAAATAGTGTAGGGCCAGACATTTGAGAAGGATAAGAACTATGTGTTTTCTCCCTGCTGAGCAGTTTGGCTCAGCTGTTAATCCTCACTAACGAGAAAATAAAAAGCACATTTCTAATAGACTTTTACTGCTTTAATCTCAGATTTAGAAATGCAATGTTTTACATGGATCCCGTGCATGGTGTGGACTATGCCCGTCTTGTGTAATTTCCACTCAGCTAGCAACAATGAGAACTATCCCACAGCCCTGTACAGGTTCTGCTTTAAGGTATTCTGTGATTTAGGGACTTCCTAACCCACAGGTTGTAATTGCATCCCCATATTCTAGTAGCCTTTGATTGACCTTTCTTCCACGTATATTTTGATCAGTATTAGTTCAATTAGTAGTGAGGAGGAGTTCATCACACCATCTTACTCCTCCCAATCCACTTCCCACTCTCATCCCACCCCAAATCTGGTCTTGCTTTCTGTCACATGGTCAAAAAGCAGTTCTGGTTCCATGTCACCCATAGCTTCCAGTACATGCATCAGCTTGAACCGTTCTGCTGACAGCCATACTGTCTCTCAGGTAAGGCACGGTGGGCTTTGTGCAAAGCACCATCCCAGTTTCCAAACATTTAGCCAAAAGATCAAACACAACCCTGATGGCAGGTCACGATTTCCTAGTTCCATCCAAGAGCCAGGACAGTTATTGAGGAGCTTAAGCAGCAATATTTGTTCTGCCTCTGCAGGTTGGTTTTGAGGCTTTTTTTGGGAATGGCAGGGTGATCCAGGGAGACCTTAGAGCCCATTCCAGCACCTAAAGGGGGCTACAGGAGAGAAGGAGAGGGACTCTTGATCAGGGAGTGGAGTCATTGGATGAGGGGAAATGGTTTTAAACTGAAAGAGGGGAGATTTAGATTAGATTTTAGAAATTCTTTGCTGTGAGTGTGGCGAGACACTGGAACAGGTTGCCCAGAGAAGCTGTGGCTGCCCCATCCCTGGGGGTGTTCAAGGCCAGACTGGATGGGGCTTTGAGCAATCTGGCTTAGTGTGAGGTGTCCCTGCCCATGGCAGGAGGGTTAGAACTGCATGATCTTTAACCATTTGATGATTCAACAGTGATTCCATTTGTAGAACACAGCATAATTAATCATTACAGTCTTGACATCATATAGTAGGCCCTTCTGCTTGGATGACTGCAGCATCCTAATTGCCCCAGTATCTGAGACAGACGCATGTGGTTTGCTGTGGAAGGCTCTGGTGGCCTGTAGTCTTGGTGGTCCTGTTTAAATCTGTCTCCAAGGAAAGTTTAAGAAGATGCGGCTGCTTTGTGATGTGGTCCTAATACACCAATGTCTTTGGATTTTGCATACAACAGACATTTTTCTCTAGAAAATACTAATTGTAAAATTTAAGGTAATTTTTCATGACTGCATCTGGTTAAACAAATGTTCCTTTGAATGACAATAACAGGCTTCTGCCATCAGATTGTTCTGTGTAGCACAGTCAGTCAAAAATACGTGCTTTTTTTTTTTATTACAGGCACAATAAAAGATGGCAGAATAGCTCTAATGTGTCAGATTGTTACTTTTGTGTAATACTGTACTAGAAACTTTATTTTTTAAAATGTGAGGGAAGAAAAAATGCTATGTTTTTGTCACTACAATAAAAAAATAATTTTAGCTAGAAATATATAATTATTTAATTCTATATTGTGTGTAGGAAGTGTAGGAAGCTGTAACGACTGTAGAAGTATACTTCAGGCACCTGTAGGGATTAACATAGAGTAAGGAGTTCCTAAGTAGAAAGAGAACAGTGTGGTATATAGAGGTGTATCAATACTCTATTCTTTCAGAGAGCACAGAGTAGCCTGTGCTTTTGGGAGGCGAGAGGGAAGCATGAACTTACCAGTTTATGTTAATGAACAGCTGTCTCTCTGCCACTACTTCCTGACTTTGGGCAGGATAAGGTATAGCCTTCTGTCATTTTGGTGGTTAGAAATGCAGGTATCTGTGTGTGAAGAAAAGTATCCGACCCATTTGTTAGTCTTAAAAAGAAAATAAATTAATAAAATAATCATGCAACAGTGATTTAACTTTGCAAATGCCTCATATGGATAGGGACAAATGTTAATTATCAAAATAAATTGTTGCAACAAGTACACAAAGTACAACAGATCCTTAATTCAAGGGTAAGGGTTGTATGTTGCAGGGTATATAAATGATAACCGCAACAGATGTTCCTCAGCTCCAAAAGTCAAGTCTTAGAGTGGAAAGTTTTTGGTACAGTGTGTGAAGAACTGTGGCTGGAGAGTAGGTTATAGCAGTTGAAGTGAGTGTAAGGAAAGAAAATCATTGAACTTGATGCGAGAGAGAAAAAGAAATAGTGTTTGGGGTGACCTGCATGCATGGGAGAGGGAGGAATTAAATGTGTAATTCTCCTTTTCACTTGCAAGCCTGATTGACAGGAAGATGGTTGGTGGTGTCATCAGTGAAGAGCATTCACTACACAGGGAAATGGAGTTTGACTTTGCAGTCATTGGGTTAAGATGAGAGGATGTTCAAGCAGGGGTGCCAGAGAGACTGGGCAGGACACAGGAGAAGTGTCCTCCAGAGATGCAGGAGTTTGAGTTGCTGGCACAGAGATGGAGATAGCACGTGAAGGCTCATGTGGGGATGAAGTTTAAAGAAGGCATGGTATGGAGGGAACAGAAAACAGGGGGAAGGGAATTGCAGAGGCCCATTCTGTCCCTCTGTGAAATAGGAAGAGAACGCTATCAGAGTGAGGGGTGTTGAGGAAGTGATAGGAGAAAGCCAGAGGGGAAGATGTCAAAGAGCACAGAGCCTCTAATATACTCCAGAGCCAGGAGCCAGAGATACCACAGCATTTAGTCAGGAGCAGAGGTCCTGACACTCACCCAAACCCTTTGCAAACCTTGGTGAGAAAAGTATCAGAGGGGGAGGAAGCCTCATTGGTAAAAGTGGAAAAGATTGAGGTAACATTGTGACATTTCCTGGCCAGAGGGAAGAAGTTGGTTAGGGTAGCTGGAGAGACTACTGGAGCTGCATAAACTGAGTTCACGTAGTAGTGGGAATGCTGATAACTGTGAAGCCAGGCCAGAAATTAGCTTAAACCACAATAATCTATTAGAAGCTACAGGGTTACAGGAGCTGGATAACCAGTTACCCAGCTGTACAGCTTCTGGGAACAAGGTGAGCATGGACAGCCTGACAGGATCACCATCATCATGATCCTGCTCATCTGGGGAGCAAGGAGAGCAACACCAGCTGCTGTATGGAGCAGAGCCTGGTCCTCAACCAGCACAACAGACCTGCTAAAAAGTTAGTATAGTGCTTATATGCACATTAGATCAATTCTCTACAATTTCTAATTATGCTTAAATATGTATCCATGCAATTCATGTTAGCTCTGTTCAAGTTCACGTTTGAATTTGATTCATCAGCCTCACACAGAGCAGCAGGCATATGATGTTTGCCATGGCCTGTTACTATGACTTATAAGAACTGTCTTTCTGCTGTTTGCACTTCTGAATTGCTGCCAAGATCAGGTTAGACCTGATGAGCCAAATTAATCCCCAGTGTAACACTGTGGCAGTCAAGGGATTTATGTCAAAGATGAATCCGGGCCCAATATAGATATATTTTTTGACAGGAGGAAAAGAACGCTGACATAGGAATGAATAAAGGTTAGATTGATGGTCCCTCAGCTGAGCCTGCCCTTTCAAGATGTGTTTTCACTCTACACCCACCCCTTCTTTCCAAGGACATGCATTCCTGCACCTTCCCTGCTGCTTGCTCTAGAGTCCTGAACCAGGAGGGCCATGCAAGGGGCAAATGGTGGTCTTTGGTGGGTTGGGTGTTACAGAGCTTTTTGAGCTGCTCCACAGCCCCACAGGCTCTTGAGAGAGACACTACATAAAACCAGTTTGTGAGAAGATATAGGAGTAGCTTTGGGGATATTCAGGATCTTTGGGACAGGGAGAGTCTTCCAAGACTCATACATTGACTACTACAAGGAAATCCTGACCTTGGCTGGCACTCCAGTGGCAAATGTGAATTCCGTTTCCTCTACAGGACTGCTACCCCCCAAAAAATCCCAGACCTGTTTAGAAAACACCATGGAAAACTGTGAATTCCAGTTGGTCACTGGAGGACCTATAGAAGCAGAGAAACAGCAGATTTGTTTAGGTTGTGAAGTCTTGTGTGACAACATTAGTGCTGAGTGCCAGGGTTAGTTCCCTGCCCCAAGTCTGAGGGCTTCTGTGTAAGACAAGAAAGGACATTTTTAAAAGTTTTGAATCTCAGCTCAGCTGCACCTTTAACATTTAGGTTAGTGTTTCCAGCAGTCTCACATTGGAGAGTTGAGCCATTTTACTGTGATTCCTAACCTTACCGTCACCTATTCAGCATGGAAATTATAAAAAAAGAATGTCAGGCAGGATGGAACTATGGTAATTTCCAGTTTCTCTCTGTATAACACTTTCCATGGTACAGCTCATTCTATATAAATCTTCTCCAGCCCCTGAAGAATAGTGTCCTTGAATCATTGTATAATAAAGGTATTACTTTTCATATTTCACTCGGAATAATTACAGGCTGTACCATGATGTTCGGAACTTGGTTCTTTGTGATATCTACAAACAAATGCATATGCACTTCCGTCTGATGCTTAAGAGTAGCTAGATGGAAAATTATTTGGCAAGTGGAAAATCTGTCCTGTAATGAAAGTAAGTGTAAATTGGATGCCATTTCCTGCAAATTGGGAATGCAAGAACTTCTAGGGACAGTGGTGTGCAGGGGGCATTCCCATGAAAAGGCCGCATGTAAAATCACACACACTTATACAGCTGCGTAGAGGCCTGGGCTTAGCTGGACACAAGGCACTAATTGTTGGTGGATAACTGGACATGACCCAGTGTTCATCTGTGCTTCTGATCTACTCAGCTGAGCTGTGTTGTTTCTCCTTTAGCTTTGCTTTCAGAAAGAAAGAGAATGAGAATAGCAGGGGTTTGGAACAAGATAATCTTTAAGGTGCCTTCCAACCCAAACTGTCCTATGATTCTATGAAACAATTTTATCCAAGTAAATATTTCTTTTACTTTTAAAGACAGACCACACTTCTATTAAAGTACTATTTCCCCTTAGTACAAAGGCATCTCCCCTCTGAGACTGGCTGAGATTTTTGATAAGAGCATGTATGTGTTCAAAGGGGCAACATCAAGTCAACATCTGTTGACTTGAATTTCAGCTGTTTTGGTATCATCAGCAAGATGAAGAGTGCTTTTCTAAAAACTGTCCTTTAAAAGCAAGACCTGGTCACTATTTGACTTAGAGTGGCACTGAACAGAACAGTGAGATGGCCCCATCGATTAAGTGTATGAAAGATGGTAAGTTTTCTGGGACAAGGACTATCCAAATAGAAAGGACACTTGACAGTACTGGGGTGTTAACATCTCAGTTATGTTACTACTGGAATAAAGGTACAGGTTCAGAATTATTTAGCGAGTGGCAGTAAAGCCAGGGCTGAATTCTCATCTCCCAAATAACATTCCAAATTCTTGGGTGCAACACTGCACCCCCGGTCTATGGAACGCAACTCTCCCATGTCCCCTTTAAGTCCCTGCTTGAGATGCTTTGGCTCATAAAATATATACACAGACACCCCAGGTCTTTCTGTTAGTCTCCGGCACACTTATCACTGCAGATCTCTGAACATTAGTGTGTGTGAAAAAGGGGTGGTTTGTTTTACACCCTTATACTACTTCAGAGATAGCTTGTACTTTGGGGTCATTTTGAAGGGCTGATGCACTTCATTACGCTTCAGTTTCATCTGTCTGTCTAGCAAAATCTCTAATTGCTCTGCAGCCCCATCTAACTTTCTAATAAGATTAATTCTGTCTTATGTCCTGATAGTCCCTAATAACATAATTTGTCTTCACAGTTAAGGACTCCAGGGAATCACAGCAAGCTCAGATTCACCACTTGGTGCATGTTAGAAGTAGTTAATCTATTCTTTCACAAGCAGAGAAAAATACAGTTAGGTGGCTTCAAAGGGCTAAATTAGTTGGAAGGCAGCAATCAGTGAGACGGACAAGGAGGCACTCACCTGGAAGCGTGGCTGCTGGGCTGAATTTAGACAGACAGATGGAGAGGGCAGGAAGGAGAGACCCTTATGTTGCCCTTTGCCCGCTGCTTTCCTTTGGCTGCTTAATTAGAGTGCCCTGAGATGGGCAATAATGGCACTTAATTAACCCACAGGATAGCAGAGGCAGGAAAAAAAAATGGTGAAGGTTTGATGTGGCTTCATCCAGAAAAAAACCCACCCTGTGTGCCCTTCTGAGCCCTTGGACTAGTGTGGAAGTTGAGACTGCAGGGTCACGCATGCCCACACCCCCCTCTCTGCCTGACAAGAAAGAGCTTTCTCCAGTACAGACAATTAGAAATAAACTTCAGTTCATCACTGTAAAATTGGCTAGAGCCTTTGTGAATGCTCTTAAGAATCCATGGCCTTTTTCTTATTATTTTTCCACTGTTGCGCAGCTCTGATTTCCAGGGGCCATTAGGAACTGGAGGTATCAGAAAGCCTTTACAAGTGGTTTCATGGCCACTCTGAAATGAGGAGGGGCTCTCTCCAGAGAATCTGTTCATGAGGTTTCCAGGTTGGAGGAAAAGCCACATCCAAATTATTTTGCTATCAGTTGCGTAAAACTAAATGGCTTGAGGTTTGTTTCTGGATGTGCATCCAGAAAACAGAAAATGGATTTCTGGAGGTGCTTGAGAATGGTGGATTAAAATCATAGTCTTAAAAACAAGAGCTGTTGGTTTTACTGGAAAGTTTTTATGTCTCCTCGGTTCCTCTGTCACTTAGATCCAGAGCTCCTGCAGAGCAGCCTGGGACTAGGAGAGACACAGCAAAGCACCCAAACTGGTGTTCCTGGGTAGCTGCTGGGAGCAGGAGTGTAATAAACACTTAGTTTAATACTAGACAGCAACAAATACAGGAAGTTCTACGTGGTGGGAGACAGCAGAGGGAAACCAGCAAGGAGAGCTGTTTCCATGAAACGGAGCTTCTAAATTGCTGATAAAATTCTGGAGCAGCAGGAAGGCACCCACTTAGGGCAGATGAGCTTATAGCAAAGCGCCCTGTGCTGTAAACTGTGGTCATGCCTTTTGTTCTCCTTTATGTTTGCTGTTATAATTGGAAGCCAATTACATTATCTCTCTCAATGCTGGCATACTTAATAAGGATACAAATTAATTAAGATTCTCTCCTCATTCCATTAGCAAACGAAAAAAAAAGTCAGAATGGAGCAGAAGCAAGATTGGTGTCACATTCAGAGAGTCAACCTGCCTGCTAGTTAAGCGTGGCAAAGAATTTCTCCTTTTATCTGGGAAAGACAGCAAAAGATGGTACTTCTAGCATAGTCGGAACTTATCTTAAGCAATTAATTTTATGCAACTGCAGGTATTGTTTGGTAGACACTTCCCATGTCCTATATCTAGGTTTCTGCATAATAATTCCCCCTTTTCCTCCTCCTTTTTTCATTTGGGAAGCTACAAGTTTTCCTCAGTGGTTCATTCTTTTATAAAGCATAATGCAAACTGTCAGTGGCAGTTCTGGGACCACATCTTTTATAGAATTGGGGAGGAAAAGTTAGTTTGGGAGTCAGGCAGGTAGAGTTTGCAAAAGTAATTCAGCAGCAGAGAATCATAGAATTATCATAGAATCATCATATCCTGGTAGAAGTCTGAGATCTGCTCAGATTACACAGTTGGACTCCACATCACCATTCAACAGAAGATCTTCAAATCTCAAATTCTTCAAGCACACCCTTAAGATTAAGTATCGAGGCAACAGAATTAAACCATAGGACTGGATTTGAAAACTTCACCCAAGGATTGCGGAATGTCTGGCAGCGGAACAAGCTGTACTGCAATGTCACTATTTATGGGTGGCTGCACTTAAGTGTTCGAAATGTTATAGTGCTTGCGGAGTAAAAATAATGCCAATGGCTCCATGTATAATTAAAGCTTTAGTAAGTCATTTTACCTTCATGCAGCAGCCCCCCACAACATAATTTAAGATTTTGCTGTGTATTTTTAGCTTTGGAAGTCTGTGAAAGTTTGTTGCACTCAAGTTTTGAACTTAGTGTTAAAAAAACTGCATTTTCAGAAGAGTTAATTTTTTCTAAAGCATTAAATATGAGAAAAAAAACCCCCTCATTTTAATGGAAAGGCAATGCTATCTCACTTGCACGTGGGACATCTTCTGTAGATGCTACATAAAAAAAACCCTGTCAAGTCTGTTCTGACCACATGAGACAAACCCACTAATATCAAACAGATGCAGAGCACTACCTCAGTGCTGGAGCTACAGCCACGCACTCAAAACACTTGTGTATCTAATGCTTTGGGATGGGCTGGACATTTTTCACATGTGTAGGGAAACCAGAAAGCTAATCCTATACACAGACTGCCTTCTGGGGACTTGGGAGTTGACACAAATCCTGTCGAGACAAGAATTACAAGCACCAGCTTTCACTTGTGAAGCGACTGTATTTTTATCATAGAATGGTTTGGGTTGGAAGGGACCTTAAAGATCATCCAGTTCCAAACCCCCCTGCCATGGGCAGGGACACCTCCCACCAGACCAGGTTGCTCAAAGCCCCATCCAGCTTGGCCTTGAACCCCTCCAGGGATGGGGCAGCTTCTCTGGGCAACCTGTTCCAGTGTCTCATCAACCTCACAGGAAAGAATTTCTCTCTGGTGTCTAATCTAAATCTCTTCTCTTCCAATTTAAAACCGCTGCCCTTGTCACTACACTTCCTGGTAAAGAGTCCTTCTCTGGCTCTCCTATATGCTCCCTTCAGATATTGATGGGCTCTTATAAGGTGTCCCTGGAGCCTTCTCTTCTAAAGGCTGAGAAGAGAAGCCTTGTCCATAGTGAGGCCAAAAGGACCGGACGGAGCCAGAATTCACTTTGAACATCTTTCTGATATGGAAGGGAAAAATAAAAGCAGAAGCCAAACAAAACATTTTTAATAGCAGGCCACAGAGGAAAATTCATGAGCTTTTCTCCATGGCAACATCTAGGTTCTGTCACGTTTGCTGCCTCCACTCTCTCCTCCTTCCCTTTCACTTCTCCCTCTCCTACTCTTCTGCTCCTGCTGTTCTTGCCCAGGTCCTGCCCACACTGTTTCTCACAAGACCTGGCTTTAGTGGGCAATCATTTTGCCACCAGGTATCCACCCATCAGTGATATTCCCCTCCTTCCAGCAGCACTTGTTAATGCCTGGATCTGTGCATGTGGGACTCATTATTTTGATTTTAAGAGGTGCTGCCCAGGACGAAGCAAGCCACTCGTTTTCTAACAATGTCCTTCTCCAGCTCCTGCTCTTCTTTCCCCTCAAATTGTTAAAGCCACCCCTCTCCCCAAGCTCCCTCTCACTGTTTGGCAGGGGTAGGCTTTAGTCTATTATTCCCATATTTCCCCTTAGTTCCAGGGAACCTAATCCCCTGGAAAGGGGGGGAAAACCTTGCCAAAGGCTGTTTCATCAAACTTTAGCCTACAAAAACCCACCAAGTTTTCTTTTAAGATGTTACCACCATTATTTCTAGGAGAAAACCCGGTAATTGCACTAAGCTCTGACTTACTTCCATGGCTGAAATGGATTACAAGGGGAAGGATGTAGGGGATGCCGCTGACACTCAGGTGGCATACCCAAGTCTTGCTGATGCTGCAGCCTTGGTTTGCAGCCTTGCTGTCTCTACTTTCTTTATCTTTCACAAGAAAGAAGTCCAGCGTCTACTAACAGGTGAAGAACTACTGTGTAAGTGACCAACTCTGTATTGTGGGCTGAACATTGGCTCCAACAGTGCAAGAGGAACACAGGCACTTAGAATCATAGAATATGTTGGGTGGGAAGGGACCTTTAAAGGTCATCTGGTCCAACCCCCTGCAGTAAGTAGGGACATCTTTAACTAGATCAGAGCCTCACCAAGCCTGACCTTCAGTGTCTCCAGGGATGGGGCCTCCACCACCTCTCTGGGCAACCTGTTCCAATGTCTTACCACCTTCATAGTAAAAACTTCTTCATAATGTCTAATCTAAACCTACCCTGCTCTAGTTTAAAACCATTACCCCTTGTCCTATCACTACACGCCCTTGCACATCAGCTGGAAACTCTCCTCCAGGAATGCAGCTGCAAGCACCTATTTTCAAGGTGGGCTGAATGTCAAGTGGATTGGTATCTTCCATTGCTTGCCATGAGTGCCTTCTGAGTGGGAATATACTTCCTGGCAAAGTATATTCCATATAAAGCCACAGGGCCAGGGCAAGGCTCTCGAGATGATTTAGCTCCCTCAGGAGGGCATCATCCAGATTGCTGTACCTCTGCTTTTGCTGCAAACCAGAAAGATTCACTGCACACCCTCTGCCCACAATCACAGCTCTCTGAGGAAGCCACAGGAGGCATGGTGAAGGCGCTGACAAGAGCGCTGCACTTACAACTGCAAGATCACACAGACGTACATCAAATGTCCTCTGAAACAGCCTTTTCTATTCAGATTGTTGCAGTGAGCATGGAAAGAAAGCACTCTTATCTCAAAGGGTTTAGGTGATACAACCTGCCCTGGCAAGGTATCTCTGATGCTGCCTAAGCCCTAGTGAATTCCAGCCAGGTGGAGACTGGGGACACCGATAAGGACTCATGCTGGCCAGAACACTGCCAGGGTTATTTTACTTTACAGCTGTTTTCCTCAAAGACACAGACAATTCTCCACTTTAGGAAACTTCAGCAGGTAGTCAGCCTGAATGTTAATGTTCTGCAACTTCATTTTATTGTGCTGTTAACAGTGTCCTTTCCATAGCCCAGCTCTACCCAGGGAAAGGGTTTTCAGCATCAGCAGTCACTGCTGTAGACCTTTCTTGGGCAAGTTTTAGTAGTTTTTTTCTTTTTTCTTTCCCCCATTATGATCCAAAGGGCTACAGCTTAGCATTTTGAGCAATGCCAAGGATGAAAGGCCTCCACAACTAAGACAACTTACAGTTCAAAGTAGAGTATGAAAATGAGTTTAGGACGCTGGATGGATGTCTTGACCAGTAGACAACATGTTCACTGTGATACCTATCACCCTTCTCACACAGGCTTTTTATTTTTTTCTGACTTACACAAGCAAGAACCAGCACATCTCATGAATTTTCAGCACATCCATAACATCTGCCTCTCATACCTGCCAACACTGTTTAGTGACAGCTAATAATCTTTTACTTAAAAAATTCAAAGGCATTTCAGATGTGTCCCCACACAGAGCACTCCCCTGACACAATATAGCTGCTCAGGTACATCTCATCCCCACAAAATACACACTCATTAACTACCTCTCCCACCATCAATCCAACAGATTTCCTTGCTCCCGCAAACACCTCAAATTTTGTTCCCTTCTCCTTCCCTTCTTTGCCTGTGCTTACCTGCAGCTGTGTTCCAGCATCATGACAAGGTCCCATTTTTCTCCTCTGGGAGCAGAAAAAGAGGCACCATCCTACTACCTTATTTGCTCCCAGCACTGTAGAGGAACATCTTAAATAACTTCCAAGCTTGGGGGAAGAGGAAGGGGTGTTTCCTCAACCCATTCCTGACTCCAGGCTCTCATAAGGTAGGGACCACAATCATCACCAGCTTCACAAGCTGCCCCTGACTGCAGTAATTTGGGTTTCTGCTATTGCCCCACCTGTAAAAGGGCAACTCATCAGATGTGATTTCCTTGCAGTAGAGATGCTTTGTGTTGTGAAGTCTCAGACACCTGCTAGTGTGGAGGCCACTAACAAGTTGTCTCTGTGCTCAAATTTCTTACACCATGGCCACTGGTGTCTCATTCCCCTCTGTTTTGCACCCTGGCTCCAATCAGGCTCTCACATCTGATGTTTCTGGGAAGGTACCCAGAATCAGAAGGTACCCAGAACCAGGTATCAGAAATGTACTCACAGCCAGGTCCTCCACATAAAACACGCCAAGTTCCATATCTGGCTCAAGCTTCTGCAGGAGTGCCCAGGGCAGGTTTTCTTGACAAAATATTAGAGAAAACTTTTCTCATGAAGCTTAAGATATTCCATAACACAGTCACTGCTGCGCTCGGATAGCACAGAGGAGACCATGGTCAGGACAGGACATGGGCTTGACCTCATGTCTTCCTCCACCTGAGAGGACGGACCCAAACCAGGAAAGGTCTCTCCAGGGTGTGCATTTTTCCTCTAATGAAAAAAAACCCCAAACTATTCCTCTCTCACACTATTTTGGTGTATTCTGTGAGGCTGAGAACCATCAGATGATTCTTTTGGGAAGTCCATGGCTGACAGGGCACTAGCATAAACTGGAGAGGCAAGTTTATCCTGCGTGACGATGGACTGAAGAGAAAGGGTAAAAACCCCTCTTTTGCCTCTCCTTTTATGGCAGTGTCCCACAGATACCATGTCCCCTTTGCATTCAGTGGGTTAAACTGTTGAAAACAAAAAACCTTCCATGTTTACTGGTGTGAGCTAAAAATACCCCAATTCTGCTAACAGCAAAAAGTAAACATGGACTCCCAGAAGCTGTCTTCCCTTGCCAAAAACAGTCTGTGCTGCCCCAGCTGGCTGACACTGCCCCAAGTGAAATGAGAGGGGATGAGTTGAGGGAGCCAGTTTGGCTTCCCATCCCCTGCTGGCACAGGACTCCTTCACTCTCTGCCCCAGAGCTGCTCCAGAAGGACAAACCTCAGCTCTTACCATCCCTCTGCCCAGCCCCAGGTGCTCAGTGACTCTGGGTGCCAGGTGTGCTTTATGGCTCAGCTAGGTGATTGGAATGGGCCCTGACACCCCACGAGGCTGAACAAAAAGACTCATCAGGTAGCACAGGATACCTTCGCTCCACCTCCTCCCTTCTGTCCCCAAAGAGTCTGCATTAATTCACAATTTAAAATAATCATAGAATGGTTTGGGTTAGAAAGGACCTTAAAGATCATGGAGTTCCAACCCCCCTGCCATGGGCAGGGACATCTCCCACTAAACCAGGCTGCTCAAAGCCCCATCCAGCCTGGCCTTGAACACCTCTAGGGATGGAGCAGCCACAGCTTCTCTGGGCAACCTGTTCCAGTGTCTCACCACCCTCACAGCAAAGAATTTCTTTCTGAGATCTCATCTAAATCTCCCCTCTTACAGTTTAAAACTGTCCCACCCAGTCCTATGGCTTCCCTCTCTAATCAAGAGTCCCTCCCCATCTTTCCTGTAGCTCCCTTTAGGTGTTGGAAGGGGCTCTAAGGTCTCCCTGGGGCCTTCTCTTTTCCAGGCTGAGCACCCCCAACTCTCTCAGCCTGTCTCTCAGCCTCTCCCAGCTGCAGTTTGCCTAACAAATTTATGATTTCTAGGCTATATGTATTCAAGTATCTGAGTGCTCGGTCAAGCAGGGGAATGGTTCAGTGCCCCAGCTCTGACACAGCCAGGAGGTATCAGCAGGCACGGCAGGCTTGCTTGCTTGCTTGCCTTCTTCCTCCTCCTCTCTATCTCTCTGTTTCCAGATGCAAACACTTCCATATTCGGCAATGTGTAACTACAATGGCTTTTTAAGGGGAAAACATCTACCTTGGCAGATGTATTTAACTCTCTTCTTCTCATTTTAAAGTCTATGTGGACTATAGGAAAAATGCGTCTTCTTTGTGCTGGTGTGTCTCAGGTGTTGTGTTTAAAAATGCCATCAACCTCCCAAAAATTAGCTAATCGTAATTAATAAAGAAGACGCACTGGCATTGGAAAATTGGCTCCTGTAAGTAGGAAAGTGGCCTGAAGGGGGAATCAGAAGCCAAGGTTCATGAGATTTCAATCCTAGCTTCTGTATCAACTCCCTGTCCAGAAAGGAACACTTAAGTGCTTTGTTTGCTTTATTCCTTTCTGAATAGGACCAGACATTAGCTTAGTCACTGTGGTGTTTTAGGATTAATTAGCTAATTCAGCACCTTGCTCTGATGCTCTTAAAAGCTTCACTGGAAAGATTTGAAGCCACAGTTTAAGAATTATTGCTCCTTTACAACTTTTTTTTTGGTAACACATCTTGGAAGAGTTAAAGTTAAGGCAAGAGAGAAAGATTTTAATTTTCATTTTAATTTTAAAAAGAGACATGCATTTCCATTTGGCAAGATTTTGCATCCTGATGGGAAAATGTAAACACCCAGTCTCTGATCTTGCCTCAATCCATATTTAATCTCAGAGAGTGCTGTGGTGTAACTTTGCAGGCAACAGTTTTGGGAAGTGTGGGGGAATATTCCAGCCTTCCTTCTACTTTGGAGAAACTATAAAGGAAAAAAAAAAACAAAAAGGGAGGTGAAGCAGCGCAGAGATCTCCTGTAATGCTCCATGGAGGACACAAAAGACATGGAAGATGAAGCCACAGAGCAACGGAGAGACTTACACAACATCTTTTGGAATTTAAAGGATTTCTGTGCAGACCCTTTCGTTTCAGTGGGTAAGGGGGTGAAACCCTGCCTGTGACAGCTGAGCAGTCAGATAATGAAGCCCAGGGGGGATTTCTCACAGCAGAGAAGATGATGGTCTTCTCCTGCTGTAGGGTTTTCTCCCACCACCCCATCAGTTCTCCCCACTCCACTGTGCCTGGCTTTGGCAAAGAGAACAGGTGGGAGTACGAAATCAGCTTGAGCCAATGGCAGGAAGACAAGGAGGGGAGTTTAGGAGCTGGTGGAGTGTTAGGTAGATGCTGGAGTTGAAGTCTGCAGAGGGTGGTAAGATTAAAAATAGGCTGTAGCCAGCCTTCCCCAGCATTTCAGCATCTTAACTGACTGTTCGCTTGTGACCCATTGTAGACGCGGCAATGATGGAGAAGATTCTCGTCCAAAACCCTGGCAATGCAGGACAAAATGGTGTCTCAAGTTGGGGTTGTTCAGCCCGGAGAAGAGAAGGCTCCAGAGATAGCACAGAGCCCCTTCCAGTCCCTAAAGGGGCCACAGGAGAGATGGGGAAGGACTCTTGATCAGGGAGTGGAGCCATAGGATGAGGGGGAACAGTTTTAAACTGAAAGAGGGGAGATTTAGATGAGATCTCAGGAGGAAATTCTTTGCTGTGAGGATGCTGAGACACTGGAACAGGTTGCCTAGAGAAGCTGTGGCTGCTCCATCCCTGGAGGTGTTCAAGGCCAGGTTGAATGGGGCTTTGAGCAGCCTGGTTTAGTGTGAGGTGTCCCTGCCCATGGCAGGGAGGTGGAACTCCATGATCTTTAAGGTGCCTTCCAACCTAAACCATTCTATCTTTCTATGATTTTGCTCCTAACCAGATCCTTCTGCTCTCTCTGTCTGATGAGGTCTTCTGGAAGTGTTTCCTTCCTGCCTTCAGCCAAACCAAGGGACTCCTTCCTTCTCACAGGTTCAACGAGGCACTTCTGATGAGTTAATTCATTCATCTCTTACAGGTCACTTGCAGGCTTATGGCCTTTGAAAGAGAGAAGGACAATTTTTGTAGAAATCACTGGACATCATGCTGCCGATTTTTAATTCCAGGTGTCCATCAAAGAAAGCATTTCACAGAACTACATTATCCAGTACAATCTTTATTACACCTACCTTAGAAAAGCTGTATTTATATTAAAAAAACCCAGCAAACAAACAAAAAACAACACAGAAGACAATTCATAATGACAAGAGGTGTTGAAATGCGTACTTAGATCAGGTTGACTGAATCTCCCAGCCAATAGCTTGTACTTTATAGGGTTCAGAAACAGTTTCTTCTGCTCTTTGCCAGTGCTGGGGCTTTCTGCAGGTTGGTTGTGGCACAGAAAAGGCTTCCCCAAGCTGTGGGTTTTAGCTAGCCATGGGCCCAGAACATCAGCTTGAAATTCAGGAAGAATCTTTCTAAAGGCTGCTGTGTTGTAGGTTTCCCCCCACCCCGAGCTTTAACTTTCATACATCAGTGATGCCCTTCATCTGAAATTGTTTTAGGAAGCCTGAAGGGGTGTTGGCGAGTTTTGCAAGTTGGACACAAGCAGAGCAGAAGTTGCCTGGCTCCAGCACTGGTTTGGCTCCTTCTACTTTGTTAAAAACATCCTCTCAGGTAACTGTTTGTGAGTGTAAAGCATTGAGCAAAGATGCAGTGCCTCATTAACACCCCCTTTTTGTGTGTGTGCCCCGCTTCTGCTATTGGTGAATAGCAGCAGACTGCCAGCCATGCCAGAGCTCTACAGCTTTCCAGAGCCAGTCCTGCTCTAACTCCCAGTGCCATTTTCCCTCTTAAGGTTTCGGTGAAGTAAATATTCTCCCCAAGAGAGAGCCACCAGGTACAAAAAAAGTAGACTGATATTTCCACAGCCACACAGCACTCTTTGTAAACTGCCTACATGGCAGCTGGGCGGAGGGGAAGGACCCAAAACCCAATAAGTGTTTTTACTTTCCTGGTTTTTAAGTATACATGTTGGTGTAATTCAAATGGGACACAGAGGTGTGTTCAAGTGAGATATGGCTTCGCCTCCATTTGTCCTCTTGCAAAGCCTTTCCAGCTTTTCAGCGCTGCTGTGGGAACAAGAGAAGTGTGATGCTGTGAGAAGGGGGTCTAAGGGAAGGAATTTGGCACAAAGCTGTGGCTTTCACTGCGTTTTCTTGCTGCTCTCTCTCTTCCCTAGGAACATTTGTATCCGCTTTCACCGTGCTGTGTGGAGCCCGGACTGACCTCCCTGACAGGCACAAGTGTTGTGTCTTCTGGCTGAACATTGCTGCTGCTCTGATTCAGATCTTGACGGCGATCGTGATGGTTGGCTGGATTATGAGTATATTTTGGGGGATGGACATGGTCATTCTCGCAAGTAAGTACAGGGCACTCTTTCTCCCGGCTTCTAGCCTCCATGGCCACCTTGTTGGGTCCCAGCTAATGTCCCCACAAGCCATTGGGCTGCCCTGTAGGGACCAAGAGCCACAAGGATAGACTCTGCAAGTCCACCAGAAACACCAGGCAGAGGAGTTGCTGGGATGCTGGTGGGTTGGGCCCTGTGACATATCTGGAAGAGCCTCCCGTCCCACCACATGGGTTAGGATCTTCCTTTCCCCTTTATAAAAGTCTGAAGTCCCCCCTCTGCTGTCCGGAGTTTCTGCTGTGGTTGCATCCATGTGGGTGTTTGAATGAGAAAGCGCTTTCTCCATCACAGCTCTGCATCTCTCTTAGTAGCAAGATCTTCCTGCGAGGCCATTTCTGCTCCAAGGGAACATACAAGGCCAGCTGTCCCCAGAAAAGCAGTGGGTACTCTTCTGAACCTGGCTTCCTCCCTAGAACACATTTGCCCAAAGGCTTTTTTTTTTCATGTTTCACCAAGTTATTAGGCCAAACAGGACTATTTAGCTACTCCTAGAAGGATTTCCCCTACACCCTTCAAAAAAGCTCTAAAACATTGGTGTAGGGGAAGATGACAGGAATCCTTTTTTAAACATATATAATTTAGATCACTTGGTCAGCTAACTACATATTGCTCCTCTAGAATACAAGCTCCATAACTTTATCTGCTAAAGTTATCTACTATCTCTACCATGTTGCAGGGAATAAGGGTGACAACCTCATCTTGCAGTTCATGTCTGCAAGACCCCATTTACTTTCCAAAGGTTGGGAAAAGCTGGTGGGCATAGCCCCACACCAGATGGGTCTGAGATCCTTCAAGGCTGGCAAAGCAGGCAGGTCCCAAAGCAAGCACTTCTCCTAAAGAATACCTTACCAGCAACATTTGCCTTTTGGTTGGAAGGGGCTCCAGTTTGTCATCTTGGCTGATGACATCTGTGGCTGCATGGCAGAGGAGAAGACAGGGTGTCAGGAAATTGCCTAAAGATTAAATGGATGAAACTGGAAAAAAAAAACACAAAAGAAAACAAACAGCAGGAAACCAGTGCACATCTTCAGCTGCCAAACTCGAGAGTTAAACTCTCTCACCAAACCACCTGCCAATTTCTGAGTCAGCTTCAATTTATAGGCTGAGTTGAGAGCAATCCCCATGTAGAGCATATGATGGATATTAAAAACCTTACCATAAGCAAGGCAAAAGGCTTTCCTCAGGACAAAGGAGGCACTGCCCTTTGTTTTTCCCTGCAAGCTGCATCTCAGTTATACCAGCACATCAGGTAATTTCTGAGTAAATTCTGTGAATTGGTGTACTTCTGTGGTGTGTCTTTATGACCCTGCCTGAGTTGTGTTTAACCACATAATTATGTGTTCATAACCACGTGCTTTTCTGCTTTTCCTCTGCTGGACAACCTCCACACGTGGCACACAGACCCAGTTCTGCAGCTGCAGGGAGAGGCAGGAAAGCATCTGTCCAGCCAGAGAGCCACAGCCGAAACCATGACTTGCTTTTCTCCATAGTTCTGTTCACGTATGTCCTCGGGTAGAGGGGTCTAGGGCTCAGGAGGGTCCTGCTAGTTTTCCAGTTTGGCTGGTGAGGAAAGATATACAGCTTGGAAGTATCTCCCCAGAGGTGTTCCTCATGCTTGGATGGACCCCAGCAGTCTGGGAGCCAGAGGGTGGTGGGGATGCTCAGGACAAGAAGTCCCCTTTGGTGGCCCTCAAGAAAGGTAAGAGGAGTCAACATGCCTTATGTTAACCAGCTGTAGATTATCTGACAAGTTGCAGCCCTTGGCAGTTCCTTGCTGTCTCATTGAATAGCCAGGGTTTAAGTTAATGCAGAGAAAATAATAGCTAAATAAAGCAGCTCTGGTTGGTGGAGATTAAAGAAAAGAACTCATTTTTCAGTCAAAACTAAGAAGTGGTCAATTGCTTCCAGCTGGATCAAACAACCTGCCAGACCTGAAGTGTTTTGTTTTTTCATGCTTTGTTTTCATGTTTAAAAAAAAAAAAAAAAAGAAAAGTAACAACTTTAGAAGATTAAACAGTGTGTCAAATGCAAGAAAGAAGACGATTTGGTGTAAAAACAGTGCCAGGAAACATTTTGCTTCAGTTGGGGTTTGTTTGCATGCAGACAAAGACTATTTGATGCACGGGACAGAAATTGTGTGCTGTTATAACTCAAATCTGCATTTGGGTGGGGAAGAGTTAAAAAAAAAAGTTAAACCACTGCCCACCTTTAGTCTTCCTCACTGTGAAACAGCGAAAAATATAATTTTCATGGGCTCAAGGCAGAGCAGAGTGGGTCTATCAACTGGCAGAGAGCTGGGTGGGAGGGAAAGATAATTGCTATTTTTCACCTCCTAGTGCTAATTTCCCATTAAAGGGGAGCCCGGCGGGAGCCTGCTCTGAGCTTTGGGGGTAATATCATATATCTCCCATGAGGGAAAAAAGAAGTATTATAGGCCAATGAGGTACACTTTGATTTCTGGAAGAAGTAATGAAACAAGTGACTTGCCTTCATTTAGAAAATTAAAAGAAACCCAAAGCTGGCCTGGGTTTTCCAGAGCAAGCTGTGTCAGGCTGGCTCGATGCCCTCCTGTGGCAGAAGGATTAATTTTGTGAGAAGCAGCAGCCAGACATCCCTCCTGGCCTTCGGATGCTGACACCATCTCACACAGCCTTCCCACCAGCAAGACAGGGAGACCACAGAGAACTGTTCTCTAACTGCATTTTCCTCACATGGAAAGATATAAGGAGAGGGGTGTTGAAAAGTCCCTCCTGAACCTGGCTTTATTGGGTGTTTTCATTCATGGCTTGTTGAAGGGGTCTTCTTGGACCAGTGGCTGCAGGGATGGCAGGCACAGCAAGGGCAGCATCCGGAGTCAAGCAGATCGAAAAAATAGCCTGGAAAACCAAATAAATGCTGTTCAGTAGAGACAAATTCAACACGCTGAGGAGGGATTAATCAAGCGCATAAATAGGAGAGAAGGAACAACTTGTTTTTCAGAGCAGGATGTGGTGGCTACAGTGAGTCACAGGTGGCACTGGAGAACTTTGCTGTGGGGGGGAACAAACACCACCCAAATAGGTAGGAACAGAGCCTGTAGGACATAAATTGGTCCCTTCACCTTTCTTTAGCACACCTAAAGCTGCGGTGAGGCTTATGACCAGCTCTGGAGGCTGCACTCGACGTGGAGAACCTGGAGAGAGGCCGGAGGGCCATAAGAAAGCAGGCAACCAAGAGGCTCAGTGGGCTAATGCACGAGAGAAGCAGTTTAGCCTAAGACAGGCTTAAAAAACAGCAGGAATAATCCATGTGGAAATTAGGAGATGTTTTCCCTCCAGTAAGGTCAAAATGCTGAAGAGGTGGCACAGCAGGATCTGCCCTCTCTATCACTAGAGAACCCCAGAAGCAGGTAGACCTACGTGTGTCAGGAGCAAGGTAGGACACGGGAAGGGACCGAGTGATATTGAGGGGTCCTGCCCAGTGCTCATCTCTACTAAGGTGCCCTTTAGCAGGATGTATCCCAGAAGGAAGATTAATTGAATGCTGTTTTACTGTCACACTTAATTACTTTTGGCAGCACAATGGTACAGGGCATTTTCTCTGCTAATTTAAACGAGTTGCCAGCTGGTCCAATTAAATACCACAGATATCTTTAAGCAGCCATATGGCTTTGCCAGCCATCCTTCGGTTTACCTTGCTTTCTGAAGGCAAAGGTAGATTAAAAGGAAGTACTAAATTACTTTGAGGAAAAAAAAATCCACTAAAACAATCTACTCTGGGCTCTCTACTCCTGGCTGCAAGTATCTGGCTGCCACACTGTGCTTTCCTCCAACCCCTCATCATGGCCGTGGAGACAAGGCATGGAGCTGTGGTGAAAGGGCTAACGAGCTGGCCAAGGCCAACTGGAAAATGAGCCTCCTAAAGGTTTCCAGGCAACTTTTCCCTCTGCTCAAGGCACATCTTGTCCGCAAGCCCATGTGGCACACATTCTTCACCAGCTGTGACAAGTGCCTTTCCAGGAACTCCCGAGCTGCTCAGAGCTCATTATGGAAGGTTTTGTGCCGTTTCTGGACAGAAATAACACAGTAATCGATAGAGCAATGTCATGCTGAGGTGGCAGAGGGGACAAAAGTCAGGGACTGTTTGTCCAGAGATTGTTGTGTCTCTAAGGAACACAGCCAAGGAGCCAAGCCTGGTTTCTGAAAGGAGCCCTCAAAAACTGATTGCCACCTCATAGTAAGAAATTACCTGTAATCATGCTGCCCACTTGTAGCTCCTTCCCTAGTTACAGTGCTCGACTCCTTGACAGAAGATGATTGCATTGTTGCTGTGTTGTCGGGCGCCGATGGACTTTGGAAAATGTCACTGAGGCTATCATCTCCCTGGGGCCTCTGCCAGGGCAGGTAATGCAGCTGCCCTGGGAAGGAGAATTTTGAGAGGCTCCGAAGAGAATATTCCAAAATCGCAATTCTGAATGATGAAGATGAAGGCAATTCTGAGGAAAAATTGCCCTCTTAGAGCTATTATGTTTTTTTTTTTTTAAATCTAAATAGAACCATTCCCCAAACCATGCCTAGGGAAAGTAGGTGAAATACCCTTTTTTGCAGTTTCCTACCAAATGTTGCAGTAGGTTAAGTTCTTAAAATATTGTAGGAACGTTAAGTACCACTCAGGGTTTGCAGCACCTGGTTGGGTGCCGTGGCTGTGAGTTATCTATGGGCACAAGCAAACTCACCAGCAAAACTGCCAAAAAGCCTCCAGGTGTTGTTTTCCCAGCTCTGTGACCATGAGCGGGTCCCACGTGCCATCCAGTACCCATGATGTCTTGTTTCCTTCAGCTATTCCCTTTCAGTGAAACCCACGGGATTGCAATGTCCCAGAGGAAAGCTGGGGGAGCATCGCTCGGAGGGGTTAGTCCATCCAGCCTGTCTAGCTGGAAAGCAAGTGAGGATTCCCCCGATCCACTTCGAGGATTTTAAATAATGTTTAGCCCTGGTGTGACGGTAGAGCAGCTCTTCTCTGTTGACCCTGCAGCCCCAGTTTATTTGTTCTTTTCTGCTTCTCCATGTGTTTTCAGATATATTGTCTACAGTTACATTTCTCCCTCTCTCTTTCTTTCATGTTCCTTTGCCTCCTTTTGTTCACCCTCAAAGTTTCACAAGGTAAGTTTGTTTCTGTTCTTCCTCCTCCTCACACCATGTGGCAACTCCCCAGGGAGAGCAGCAATCCCTCAGCTGGGACAAGCCGTTTCGGAGTCGCTTTAGCCACTGCTGACCGCTCCCAGCCCTGTCCCTTCATGTGCCTGTGTCCATCCGTCCCTGTGTCTGTCCTGTGGCCCTATTCTCCATCCAGCACTGAAATGCCCCTTGGGCTGCCTCAAAGGCACCCTCAGAGTAGGTGGGGTAGGGACCCATTTCAGCCTTGAGAGGAGCACCCTGAGGCCACCCCTCCACACAAACCCAGTCCCCGTTAGGACAAACTGTGCACAAAGTGTTTTCTTTTTGCCTGCACCTGGCTTGTAACAGTTTGGAGAAGCAGCCCAATTTCAAGCAAACTTAACTAAATCAGTGATTTTGCACACAGACACTCAGACCTACTTAATCAAGATCCCAGAGATCATACTTTACAGAGCTGCACCTTAACTGTACCGCAGGTACTAACATACAGCTGCTTCATACAGAATAGCTATTCCTAAGCAAGAAATGCAAACATTTTCATATAGAAACTGCTTAATAAGTTAAGGCTGAGGTATTTATACATATATATATATTTACACGTATATATAAATAGCATGGGACAGGTCATCTTTTGGCTTACTTCAGTCTTGTAAAGAGAGATACGGGCTTGGCCACTGTAACTGGCTTCTAGCCAACTTCAAGACTGATAGCAGGACTGAAAGGATTTCTATTATATCTTAATCAAAAGGCATGGCTTCACAAGCAACAAGCTTGGGTACACAAGCTGCTGTAAGGATAGCCTCACTTGCTTAATTTAGCTAGGGATTTATGACATTCTCCAACTCTCTGGTCCATGGGGCTGGTTGCTTGGTATTTTTTTCACTGTGCTCCCTAAACAAATTAAACTGATGCTGTAGACAAGCCCATATTACAGGCTTCCAACCATCTCATCTTACCTTCAGAGGTGACTCACACTTAGAACATACATGTATAAGAAATCATCATTTATCCCNNCATTTATCCCCCCCCCCCCCCCCCCAAAAAAAAAAAAGCTCTTTGAAAGTGAAAGAGATGGGAGTCTTTCTTTTCAGCTGCATGCCATAGGCAGTGATGCAGCGCAGGGTAATACGTGCTGATAAGTGATATTAATCTCCTCTTCCGTTCCTTCTCCTTGTTTGGCAGCAGGAGATACAGACTGCCAAGGCTGGGGGCATGCTTGGATTTTCCAGCAGTTTATTTGGCAGGGACAACTCTTAGTTCAGCAAAAAGTCCCTTAAAGATTGCGGTTGTGGCACTTACTGGTATTTTGTGCTCAGCTTTTTTAAGGGACTTGCAAAAGCCTGACATAAGTGTTGGAAACTAATATTGAAAAGCATCAACAGGGAGGTGTTCGAACAGTTAAACATTCTTCTGAAAGGCAAAATTTCAGACTTATTTGAAATTCAAAATATAAAAATGACTGTTTACTTATGTTATTTAAAGAAATAGAGAAAATCCTACAGATTTTTAAAGGTTTCTTGTTGAAAGATCTTCACTATTGCAAGCAGTGCAGGTAAGGACAGTTCGGTTGCTTTTTCAGACAGGACCACAAAGATGCTGCAAGGGCTGAAGCCCCTCTGCTGTAAGGACAGGCTGAGAGAGTTGGGGATGTTCAGCCTGGAGAAGAGAAGACCCCAGGGAGACCTTAGAGCCCCTTCCAGCACCTAAAAGGGGCTACAGAAGAGATGGGGAGGGACTCTTGATCAGGGAGTGGAGTCCTGGTTTGAAATGGAATGGTTTTAAACTGAAAGAGGGGAGATTTAGATGAGATCTCAGAAAGAAATTCTTTGCTCTGGGCAACTGGCCCAGGTTGCCCAGAGAAGCTGTGGCTGCCCCATCCCTGCAGGTGTTCAAGGCCAGGCTGGATGGGGCTTTGAGCAACCTGGTTTAGTGTGAGGTATCCCTGCCCGTGGCAGGGGGTTTGAACTCCATGATCTTTTAAGGTCCTTTCCAACCCAAACCACTCTGTGATTCTATGACCTTTTGCATTGGTACTATAATAATAACAGTCCCAGCTTATCTTAAAAATAAAGTTTCTGGTCACTGAAATAAAGCAGTCACTGAAAGCATCTAGGAAAGTGTTAAAAAAAACAACAGTATTTTTCTTGTTACCCTGTCAGCAGAAGAGCTGCGGTTCTCTCCTATTGTCCTTCCCTGCCCTATAGCCTGCCTGGGGGAAGGAACCCTCCCCTATGGGATTTGCAAGCCTCCCCTCAACCACAACATACAGGATGGCAAATGCTCTGCTGCCTTGGTTGGGAGGGTCCATTAGACTCCACAGCTGGGTGAAGACGAATCCGGAGGAAGAGGAATCTGGGCAGTTTCCCAGTGCAATTGCTTTTGCTGCTAGAAAGCTCTGTTTTCTCCAGTCCCGCAAGACAGCTGCTCTGCCCTGAACAAAAGCGCCTGTAATTCTGCTGGGCTGGAACAAAAGAAGTGAGGATGTCATTAGGGAAAAGGCCCACAGAGACATCCCAGGGTCTGCCATTTGAGCTCTGACAAGTCAGCCTCCCCCTTCTCCTCCAAGAGATGTTTGTTCACCTCTGCAACCCACAGTGCAAACCGGTTGCTGCTGGAGAGCTCTGTTAGCCAAAGCCAGGATGGAAAGTAAAAGGTGGAGAGAGGAAACCTACCTCCTCTTACCTGCCAGTCGTCTGGGAGGACAAGGTTCAGATATAGATGGCAAGTAGAGATGCAAAGTGCATCAGATACAGGACCACCAAGCTGCCAGGCCAGTGCTTGGAAAAGAGCAGTGTCTCCAAAGCAATACATAAGGGCATATATTTCCCTTACATTGCAGAAAAATACAGTCCATTAAGGCTTGAGGTTATATTGGCCTGTACTGGAATTGGCAGCCACGGCCACAGGTACCTCCTGTGCCTTTATGACCTCTGGGAGCAGCGGTGCCCCTACTGTGCTGAGGCTGGTGGGCAGGCAGGCACTGCAGCAGCAAGGCTGTCCACCAGCAGCCACATTGCTGTGCCCAGGAAGGTGGTTGCACCCTGTGGTTGCCCAGGACAGGTGTTGGCTAGTGCCCGGGCAACTTGCCAGGATGAGCCTGAAAACAGGCAAACCTGTTTTCCCCACATGGTTTGCCACTCCTGGTAAACCAAGCTCGTGAATCATTTGATCCCTGCTGAAGGTCCTCATTAGGAATTAACACTAATCATGTTCCCTTCCCCTCCCTCCTCACAGGCTACAAGGAACAGGGGATCCCACAGCAGCTGTAGTGGCTGGGACCAGTATGGTCAGAGAAACACGGCAAGAGATTTCCTTTGGCAGCTGTGTGGGCCACGGACCTTCTCACTACCCTTTGTCTCTCTTCTTCTTCCTTTTGGGTTTTTTTTTTTTGTGTGTGTGTGGTTTTTTTTTTATCCCCCTTCTGTTTGAACCCGGTTCACCTGCCTGTCCAGCGGAGCGGAGGTGCAGAGCAGCCGATGGAGACTTGCACTGAGTCCATTGAGCACTGGAGATGGGGCAAGCACGGCGTGGGTTAGGACTGGCCCCAGCCAGCAGACAGTGGGCAACCGATGAGGAAGAGGAAGGTGCCATGAGAAGAAGACACCCCTGGTGAAAGAGCTGAGTCAGGGGAGCGGGAGATGCTGCTTTCTCTCTCATCCCAGGGAGAAGGTGCTGAAGACATTTTACAATTTTTTTTTTTTTTTTTTTTTTTTTTACACTCACCCTTAAAGGAAACTGGCTGTGAACATCAAATGCCAAGGAGCTATCAATAGATATACAAACAGTATGTAAAAGCAAACCAGGGGTACTTTTTCCCCCACCCCAAGAGTCCATCCTTGACTGCTTTGTGGTAGCAGAGAGCTCAGTCCAGCCTTCTCTGCTGTCTGTGTGTGTGTGTATATATATATATATATACACACATATATATATATATATATGATGCTCAATGAAGCTTTCTCCTTTCAGATGTCTTGAGAAACGTGCTTGCTGTAAATCGTATTATACTGCTGAACGGACTGGGGCCATCCCTTGCTTCCATCCGCTGGCACCATGCAAAGCCCAGACCTCCCACCAGCCCCTGGAGAGACTTTATCTAGCAAGGGACCAGTGCTCCATAGCCCCTTGTCTCTAGGGTGGTAGGCAAAGCCCACGCGCCATCAGAAGCTTCTAGTGTAAAATAATACCAGGGGAGCCAAAGAGACTTTTTTCCTCCTCCTGAAAGGGCCTTGCTGGCAGCATCTCTATGGGTTGGCTTGGGTTTTTTTTTGAAATGGATCCCCTCTTACAGCACGGTGTGAAGCAGCACCCCCTGCTCCACTTCCCCAGGATAAGTGCCCAAAACATTAGGATCCCCAACCTGGTGCTTGGTCGTGGTCTGTGGTGGGAAGGCCTGTGGCCAAATGGGGTTGGGCTGGGTGTTTTTCATGGTTTTGAAGACATGATGCACAGAACTAAACTGGGCATCAAGGCAGAGTGATGAGGGGCTCATCCGGGGTGGTGGGGTGGGATGGGACCTGGTGGCAGCAACTCCTGGTTGGAAAAAGAACTGAGAAGTCAAACAGCAGCATGTGCCCCCATGCACGCATGTCTCCTTACCTGACCATCTGCAGGCTGGAAGTGCAAAAATGCCTGCTCAGCTTCCAAAACACCTAGCTGTGAGCTGCATTTAACCCTCAGAGGCATGGTAGGGACACACTGAGCAGGAAAGCCTAGTGACACCCACCCCTCAGGGTCACCAACAGGGACGGTAGGAAGCTCCTTGAGTGTTTACACCAGCGGGAAACACAGTTTGGCCTCTCCCTGGCTCGTGGCTTCAATGCAGGACCTTTCCTCACAGAAGTTTCCTACTTGCCCAAGGCCCCCACTTCACTATGAGCCCTGTGGGAAGCAGGCACCAACACCTCTCTCCTCCCCCAGCTCACAAAGTCCTTACCCCCAGGACTAACAATAAAGCAAAAAACAGTCTCAACTAACTTCTGGTGGGACAGGACCTGCCCAAACCGTGCAAGCTCATCCAGCGCAAGCATTGGAGGTTTTTTTTCACCCCACCCTTTGACACCTAAAAAGCCTTGGGCTGCCTGAACAGGGGGAAGGAGCAGAGAGTCAGGAGCTGGGGGAGCACCAGGCTTCGCTGCGAGAAGGGAGACTCAGGCACTTCCCCTCACCTCAGCAGCCTCCATTAGAAGAGCAAATGGAACCCATGTAACAGCAACGCAAATTTGTGACGCAAACAGCTCATATCTTTGACCTTCCTGTCAAACTGGGGAAGCCAAGAAAACAGCCAGTGCACCACTCCAGAGGCTCTGAAATCTGTCCGGTGGAGACCCAGGACAAAAGACCTTATTTCTGCCTGCCATGGGGATTTATTTAATTGATTTTAATTAGCAACAGACAGGTTCCCGCTCTCTGCTTTAGGACAGGAGCTATAGACTGTCCTTGCTAGCAGGGAGCAAGCACCAAACTGCATTTCCCCCAGAACTGCCCTGCTACAGTAATAATGATAAAAGCCTCTGCTTTTACCAATAGCTCTGATTAAAACCAGCACACCCAAGTTCCCTCCAGCCCAGGTGTGAACAGCAGCCCACTCTCGGGCAATGGCAAGACCTTGGGGCTGGTTTCAGGTCTCCCTGGGGCAGGTAGTGAGAAGTCATGGGCTGTAGGGCAAGCTGGAGGGGATAGACAGGATTTCAAGCCATGCTCCTAACAAGGAGGGTGTTCTATCTTTAATATAAACCCCCCAGCCCCCAGAACCAACTTGTTTTTCCTCCTCTCATAAGAGAGCAGAGTTTTGTATCAGGCAGAGCCCGTCCCCTCAAGGGGCTCCAGGGGAGCCCATGATCCAGAGGTATGCCCATGGTGCCCACAGTTCATGCACTGGTCCTGGTGCTGATTTGGCACTTTCATCCCATCAGCCATGCTTTGTCTTCCTTTTTAGGGCCAAATTAATCACCTGGCGCTTTTATGCCTGTTTCTGGAGCACCACAGAGGGAGGCCACCCACTCCAGGATGCCCACCAAACACCAGGGATAGATAACTTGCCCCTGACTGATGCCCACCATGCCATGCCGCACCACTGCTGCCAACCAACCCCTCCACGGCCAGAGGTGGCAGCCAGCGAATGCTTGATCTGGTTGGAGGTGGCTGCACCAGCCTGTCCCGATAATCACCTTCTGCTTTGTCAATATAGATGTTTAAGGTGCAAGTTTTCCATCTAAAGAGTGATGGCAGGTAATGAAGAATAAATGCAGTTGTTTCACCCCCACTCGCCAGCACCACGGCTTTCCACCACATTGTGGAAAACCAGGTGGTGGTTTTTATTTTAAAGGGCTTTCAGGAAATAGTTCCTCTGTACTTGAACCCAGCTGGGCTGAACCACTTAGTGGAAAGCATCTCCAGGTAGGAACCAAACCAAATGTCTTTTTTGAAGCTTGTGCCCAGTTGTAAACCAGTTTCATCCTGGGTTAGCCCAACCATCTCAATGCAGAGCACATTGTGAAGGTCTTTTTCTAAGTTCTTTGACATTGCCACATTCAGACGTCATGGATGGAAAAGGTGCTATGGCAGATGGCCCCCTCCCACGCCTTTGCTGGTGCTCACTGCAGGGGGTCAGCATGGCTCATGCTGGGAATGGCTCCGGCACCATTTTCAACCAGTTTGGGTTGAATAGTGATAAAACGCACCCTGCACAGAGCATGAGACACAGGAGGTGCCTCCATCTGTGCTCCATCCTGCCTTTCCCGAGACAAAGCCACACATCCCTCCCTCTGTGTATCGACTGCCACATGTTTTATTAAGATCTTTCGACTGGAAATCGCCCCTTGTCACGGTCTGGCCACAAGTCAGTTACTGTGCCAAGCTTCCCTGGAGAGGAAATGGAAGAGTCAGTCTGACGATTCTCCAAGGGGCTGTTTTATTCCACCCTTGCCTCACCTCCTGCTTGTTTTGGGGTGAGCCCACAGCGCACACACATGCTCTGCGCATGCTCTGTGCAGGGTGCGTTTTATCACTATTCAACCCAAACTGCATCCTCTACAAGAGTTCATTAGCATTTAAAGCCTAGACACGAGAGGAGCTTATAAGCTTGCCATATTACTCCCAATGGCAAAAGCAATGGCTTTTCCCACAGGCTTGTTAACCCCGGTGTGATAATACTCCCCTGGATTTTCCAGCTGACTTCTCTTCATGCTCACACACCATAAGTCACGTTCAGGCAGCACTGCAATTTATTTTCCAGATATTTTATTTTCCAAACTGGCACTCAGCATTTCTGCCCCCCCGAGACTAGCGTGCTGTGGTGACAGTGCCAGGGTTACAGCGAGTCACACAGGAGCCCATACCACCCACCAACGACCATTCCTCCTCTTCTCATCTGTATAGATGAGAAGCCCAACTAGAACTGGGCTAAAACCATCCTCCAGCAGGAAGGTCGAAGGCTTGGGATTAAAAGGGGCTTTCCCCCACCAGGGCTGCCTGGAGGTGATCATGGAACTGCCCCAAATACCCAGTAAATGATCCCACCCTGACCCACACCCCCCTTTTCCACCCACAGGTGCTGCTCGGCAGGCTGGGAGGGAGATAAGTTGTCTGTCACCAGATAAAATCTGTGTTTTCCTTGGTTTTGGCCATGCTGGGATGTATTTGGTTTGGCCACCCCAGGAAGGAGGGGACAGGTGCGTGTCCACCTGTGCCACCTGCACCCTGATGGTGAGCTCACATGAAATTTTGATGCCAGAGCCTGAACTGAGGGGGTACAGAGGACCATTTGTTTGCCTATTTATATCGCTGAGTATTGGATTGTGACTTGCTGTGTTTTGATACTGTGGACTTTTTTTTTTTTTTTAAAGTTAAATATATTCTATTGCTGACAGTTGGAATGAAATCCAGAGTCTCTTTACATAGCCAGGAGAAACCCACCAGCCCTGCATCGAAATGGATGATCTTTCTCCAGCTGGGTGGTAGAGAGCATCCAGTGGACATTAGCCCACACTTCCATCACCTGAGGAGAGGAGGCAGGGGCCAGGGCACTGCCTTTTTTTTTTTTTTTTTTTTTTTTATTTAAAGGAATTAGCAACCCAGAGCCTTCCAGGGGTGTGAGGAGTTTTACCTGCACCTCTGGAACGGAGACAACAAGGGAGAGGGGGAAAAGCCACCCTACTGTTCCCACCTACCTGCACACACCTACCAGCAAGCACCCACATATTGTGCCCATCCACAGTTCATGTTCCCTGCTTGCCCCAAAATGCCACTTGTGCCACCATAAAGCCACCCCATAGGTGGCTTTCATTTGTGAGACAAGCAGGGGTCTAAAGTATCTAAGCAGTTGCTCCTTCACTAGAATGTCCTCAATCTAGGAGTTTTGACCCCAAACACAGGTAGTTTCCAGGACCTGGTAGGTGAGGCAGAAAGCTCTGTGCGTCACTTGCCACATCTTTCTATTTAGGCTTTGACCCTCAGCAAGTTAAGCACATTGGGATCAAAATAGTTATAATATTATTATACTATTAATGCACCCATGCAGACACACTGTCACATGGCAAATCAACTAGAGAGATCTGGGATGATTATCTTGAAGACATTTCTTCAAAGCCCTGCTAATGCAACTGCTTCAGAAGGTGAGGGGAAAAAATAAAATATAATAAAATCACACAAATAGAGAGTCAAAACCTGGTGCTTAGTGAAGACAGATGAACCATGGGGAAAACCTCCATGCCTTATTCTCACCTGAGCACCATCATGAGAACAGGTCTTTTCCACACCTGGAGGAACAAGCACCTCCAGCAATTTTTCATCCCCATGGCCTGTTGACACCCACGTTGCAGGGAGCTCTCTGGCATCTGCAGCCAGAAACCCAGAAGGTTTTCAGGGGGTTAAAAGAGGCAGAGAGGCAAGGGGTGATGAATACAGCTTCTGCTGGTTCCTCAAATGAGCAGCAGCACCAACTCTGGCTGGGACAGACACAAACCCCCTGTTCTGGGAGCAGCCTTGAAGCCAGACAGGACCAACACCCAGAAACTCAGGGAATGGGGTCACCAGTGGATTCCTGGGGTCCGTACTCCACAATACGCTGGCCTTTTGTCAGAGACAGCAACCAGCAAACCTTGAACTGGGGAAGAGCTGGAAATGCCCAACACTGCCCTTCTCCAGCACCCCACGAGTGGGCAGAAGCATTACTGGAGCCACTCCTGACAGCCAGCACAGAGCCAAGCCCATGGGCCACCCTGCCACAAGCCCCACACCACATCTCACCACCTCACTCCCTAAGAGCAAACCACATCACTCTCTAAGAGCAGAGCCTGCCTAGATGCCCTCGGCACAATCACAGCCCCCACTCAGCACAGCAGAGCAACAGGGTAACAAGAAAACCCCTTTTCCAGCAACCACCACACAGCAGGAAAAATTATCCTCCCTTTGCACTCGCAGTCCCCTGCAAAGATAGACTGTTTCCACCCCTGGCAAAAACACCATCCCCTTCCCCAAACTGAGCTCACCTCTTCAAAGATGCTACAGCACCACTACAATCACTTGTAGAAAGCCACTCAAGGCTGCAGACCGTAACACCAAAGACATCCTCAGACTAATGAGGAGTGGATGGAACTTCATGCATGACCAAGAACAATCAGTGGAACCAGGTGTGCTTCACATAAGGCCAGCTGGGGGATTTCAGGCTGCTGTTATACCTGTGGGGCAAGAGCATCTTGGGCAGGAAGGTGGGGATCAGTCCCATCTTGCAGCTTGCCCTGATGGAATCTCTCACTGGTAGCAATGCAGAGACATGGAAATAGACTACCTAGATATCATATAATTCAGAAATATATATTTAGAAAAACATAATTTCATTTATATTCTGCTCAAACTGGCCTGAGCAACCATTTAAAAAAACAATACTTATGCAAAGGAGGGTTATTGCAAGGTATACACATACTATCTCAAAATCTTCAAGTCATGCTGTCCAAACATATAGTCTAATCTAAATGGAACTAATGAGAAGCTAATATTATGATTACAGGCTACTTTGGAGCTTGTTTGCAGAGGAAAATTGGAGCTCTGCAGAGGAGGGTGTGAGCTGCAAGCCCAGCGGGACCACATGCTTCTATCTGGGGCATATTCAATGTGTCCTCAGAGGAAGAGAAGATAGAATCATAGAATGGTTTGGATTGGAAGAAACCTTAATGGTTGTCTAGTTCCAACCCCTCTGCCATGGGCAGGGACACCTCCCACTAGACCAGGTTGTTCAAAGTCCCATCCAGCCTGGCCTTCAACACCTCCAGGGATGGGGCAGCCACAGCTTCTCTGGTCCAGTGTCTCACCACCCTCACAGCAAATAATTTCTTCCTAAGATCTCATCTAAATCTCTCCTCTTTCAGTTCAAAAGTTATTAAGATGTGGCAGCCAGAGCCCCCATGCACTAAAAATTGCCTCATCTCCTGGAGCAACTGAGGCTTGGGCTTCACACACACAAAACCCGACACGGTCTGGGCTCTCTTTCCCCACCAGACATTATTCCAAATGTTAGAATTTTTTTTTTTTAATATTAACATTAATATTAATATTATTAGTTAATTAATAATATTTAATATATATATATTTTTGGAATGTTAACATTATTCCAAATGTTAATATTTTAAACTACTGGTTGTTTATGTCCCAGGAGGGATGCAGCCAGACTGGCTCTGCTTGGCCCCTCCAAGATGCTTCTGTCACTCTGAGCTCAAAAGAGACAGTGTCGGAGGTGCCCCTTCCACCAGGACCTGAGCAGCCCAAAATTTGGTTCCCAGTAGGGCTCAGTGTGGGTGGTAGCTCGCTCAGGGTAGTGCCAGGTGGGACACTGCTCCTGCTCTTGCCCGGGGAATTGTGCAGAGCCATGCTGCCTATCTGGAGCCTTCCTGGGATGCAGATGGGAAGCTGCCGGGTGCTGCTGCAACTTTGGTTGCCTCCGACCCCATTGCACCACTCCGTCTCTGGAGAGGGTGGGATTAAAGGCTAAGGCTGATTCCAAGGCCTCTTCTGTCTCTTCCTCAAATGGAAAGGGCCTGTTCTTGGAAACAAATTTCCTGGAGGTCTAATTTTAGCAAAAGGCTGATTCTAATGACCCAAAAGATGCTTTTTAAAGGGAAGGCGACTGTTCCTGTTTGATCACAGTAGGGATGCTCTTGGGGAAACCTGGCTGCTGGGGGGGGCCAGGGGGTAAATGCAGTTAATCCATGAGGACAGGAGCAGGGCCAAGAGGATGAGCCTCCTGAGGAGAGGCAGGCGCTGGTGGGGATTTTGGGTGCACCAGCCTCACACTGTGATGGATAAGTCCAAGCCTTGGCCACAGCAGGCAGGCAGTGCAGCGCTCCTCTCCAGCCACATTGCTGTCCCTGAGTAAGAGCAGATGTCCCTGCATCCTGCTGACAGATGAGGGAGGGATTTTTCTGATGGGTTTCCAACAAAGCACATGGGTAGATAGAGAAGAGAAGGTTCTGGGGAGAAAGCCTTCTAGGACCTAAAGGAGCTACAGGAGAGATGGGGAGGAATTTTTGATCAGGGAGCCATAGGATGAGGGGTAATGGTTT
This sequence comes from Scolopax mira, assembly GCA_004320125.1. Classification (NCBI taxonomy): domain Eukaryota; kingdom Metazoa; phylum Chordata; class Aves; order Charadriiformes; family Scolopacidae; genus Scolopax; species Scolopax mira. The sequence continues at coordinate 40,574 of BJBW01002328.1, read as the reverse complement.
TAAACTGAAAGAGGGTTGATTTAGATTAGATCTCAGGAAGAAATTCTTTGCTGTGAGGGTGGTGAGACACTGGAACAGGTTGCCCAGAGAAGCTGTGGCTGCCCCATCCCTAGAGGTGTTCAGGCCAGGCTGGATGGAACTTTGAGCAACCTGGTCTGGTGGGAGATGTCCCTGTCCATGGCAGGGGGGTTGGAACTCCATGATCTTTAAGGTCTCCTCTGGCCCGAACCATTCTGTGATTCTAAGGCATACTATCGCAAGGGGCTGCCCACGTTTCATGTGGTGTTAGCAACCTGCACAGCCCTTTCCACAGGTACTGCCTTCTCCTGTCACTTTTCCGGGGGCAGGAAAAAAGCAATGAAGTGTGAATTTAGCACTTGCACTTGCAAACGATGCTGCACTGACAGCACTGCAGTGGAAATGTTTTTTTTCAGCCACGGGAACCACATCTGTAGCATCTCTCTGCCTTGCTGCTGCAGACTTGTGTTACTTTTTCTTCTCACATTCCCTTATTTGGCCCAAACCCCACTTTTGCAAGAGATCTAGCCGTGTGTGTGTGTCTGTGTCCCTGCAGAAGTCCCCAGATGCCTGTCATGGAAAGCAATGTATAAAACACCTCAGAGCAAAAGTACCTCCTGACAGGACGGGCAGTCTTTAGAAATCGAGAAGTACTTGGGTTTTGTTTTCGAGTTGTTCGAGTCAATCATTTTGTGCCTCTGCGTTCCCTCATGCTCCTTTGTCCAGGTGGTTTCAAGTGTAAGATTTTTTCAGGCTAGGGGAAAGTGTGTTTGAACACCTGAGCTGACTCTGGAGCTCGCAGGGCTGACATTAGAATTACTCACACAGACCGAACAAGGGGCAGAAGACACAAAGTCCCAGGAAACAGGGATCATCAGCCCCCAGAAATAGGAGTCTCTATCCAGAAGTGGGATGTGGGCAGCATGAAACTCTCCATAGAATTAATCATAGAATTGTCTAGGTTGGAAGTGACCTCAAAGATCATCTAGTCCAACCATCAACTTAACCCTGACAAAAATCATTAAACCATATTCCTAAAGACTACATCAATCCATCTTTTGAACACCTCCAGGGTTGATGCCTCAACCACCTCCCTGGGCAGTGCCCGATAGGCAGCAGCTTATTCCAGTGCCCTATAACCACCTCCCTGGGCAGTGCCCGATAGGCAGCAGCTTATTCCAGTGCCCTATAACCCTCTCCATGAAGAAATGTTTCCTAATATCCAATCTAAACCTCCCCTGGCAACTTGATGCCATTGCCCCTTGTCCTATCTCCTGTGACTTGGGAGATGAGGCTGACCTCCGCTCCAGCGGGGATCCGGGATGGAGCCGTTTGATGGGAAAGGGTTTTCTTCATTTTAATGAATACAAAGCCCAGCTCCCGTCGCCAGAGGACAAACTCCAAAACTGCCAAGGGGTGGGAGGGCAAGTCCCAAAGCAGCGACGCCCGGGGACCAAGCAAGCAGGGGGAGAGCATCCCAGACAAGCCCCGGGGATGCTCGCCCCGCCGGCGCCGGTACTCTCCGCCCTTCCCGCGGGGAAACGCACCCCTTTGCCGCAGGAGCCGCCCGTCTGGGCCGGGCTTCGGCCTTTCCTTACCCCGATGTCCCCGTCGCCGGGGGAGCATTGCCACCTCCCGGCCTCCGGGGGAAGCGCTGGGGAGCCCGGTTCCACCCCACGAGAAGGACCGGGGCCGGAGGCGGGAGAGAAGGGAAATGGGCTCGTTTTTAAGGTACGGCGGAAGGGAGCAGCAACCTCCTCCGCACCCCCCCCCCCCCTTCCATTAAGGGGTTAAAACACAACACGAGCCCTCCCCACCGAAAACACAGACAGACAGAGGGGGATGCACAGACAGACAGACACCTTTCCCCCCCTCCAGCCACTCCCACCAAAGCCCCCACCCCCCGCCAGCAGGGCACCAGCACGCACCTTATTTCCAAACCAGCAGAGACCTGGAGCTTTCAACACATTCCCGAGAGAGCGTCTGGGTGTCCCGCACTTGGGTCACAACAACCCCAGGCAGCGCTGCAGGCTGGGGGCAGAATGGCTGGAGAGCTGCCTGACAGAAAAGGACCCGGGGGTGTTGGTCGACTGTCGGCTGAACAGGAGCCAGCAGTGTGCCCAGGTGGCCAAAAAGGCCAACAGCATCCTGGCCTGTATAAAGAATAGTGTGGTGAGTAGGACCCGGGAGGTGATCATCCCCCTGTACTCGGCACTGGTGAGACTCCACCTCAAGTGCTGTGTCCAGTTTTGGGCCCCCTACCACAAGAAAGACATTGAGGTGCTGGAGCGGGTCCAGAGAAGGGCAACAAAGCTGGTGAGGGGTCTGGAGCACAAGCCTTATGAGAGGCTGAGGGAGCTGGGG
>BJBW01002328.1:0-38173 GCA_004320125.1 Scolopax mira | reverse complement strand
ACAAGGGGCAATGGCTTCAAGTTACGCCAGGGGAGGTTCCGGTTAGACATCAGGAAATATTTCTTTACTGAAAGCGTTATCAGGCATCGGAATGGGGAATACCCTGGAGGTATTCAAGAGAAGAGTTGACATGGTGCTTGGGGATATGGATTAGTGTTGGGCGGTGTTTTGTGTGGTGTGTATGTGGTGGTGGTGTTTTTTGGTGGGGTGGGTTTTTTTTGGTTAGACTAGATGATCTGAAAAGGTCCCTTCCAACCTAGGTGATTCTGTGATGGGCATCCTCCCCCCCCCTCACTTCCCAGGACAAGAGGTAATGGGCACAAACTTGAATGTAAGAAGTTCCACCTAAACATGAGGAGGAACTTCTTTCCTTTGAGGGCAGCAGAGCCCTGGAACAGGCTGCCCAGAGAGGTGGTGGAGTCTCCTTCTTTGGAGACAAAACCCACCTGGACACATTCCTGAGCAACCTGCTCTGGGTGGACCTGCTTTGGCAGGGGGACTAGATGATCTCCAGAGATGCCTTCCAACCCCATATCATTCTGTGATTCCAGGGTGGCTATTTGGCCACCCTGTCACTGCCCCCTCCCTGCCCACTCCCTGCCCCGTTGCAAAGCCACCCCCCACCACAGCACCAAACCGTTGAAAGGCTTTCACAGAATGATACGGAGTTGGAAGTAACCTCCAGAGATCATCTAGTCCAAGCCCCCTTTCCCACCCCAGCAGCTCCACCTCACTCCCTCTTCCACAGCCCACCCCTATCTGCACCCACTACCCATCGCAGAGGGGGACACGGACACGCTTGTGGGTGCTGCCAAGTTCCAAACTGCCAGGCTCCCCTTAACTGCCCCCAAGGGGAAAAAACTCATTACTGGCAGCATCAGCCCCAAAGCTGCTCCTCAGTGTTTAAAACAAACAAAAACCACCACCCAACCCCTCCCAGGCACAACTCGGATTCTCCCCACACCTTCGTTTATGGCCAGCAGTGTTTAGTTAGCAGCAGCAGCTTAAGCAAATTTATTTAAGCAATTAAGACCTTCCTTTTGTAGTCTCATTGCTGCAGCTCCCTCCAGCCCTTCCTTGGGACAGGGGGTCTGGCCGGGGGGAGGAGGGGGGACAGGAGGACAAGGGCAGGCAGTAATGCTGCCCTGCATTATCCATGCCAGGGGTAAAACACCTCTTGAAGGGCTTCCCAGAGACCCTTAAAACCCCACCAGCTGGTGCCACCACCAACTCACACCACATGAACCACACACACACCCCCACACCCACCACAGCAAAGTCCTGCATTTTCAGAGATTGCAACTCCTGGCTGGCCCCCACCACCCCCTCATTTATAGGAGGTTCATTCTTGCAAGTAGCACCTAATTAGATAATTAATAAGAAAACTAGCTGCTCACTCCCCACCTGCCATAACAGTAAAAGCCTCAGGAGCAATTAAAGTTTTCTTTGTAGCATTAATGGAAGTGCTGGCCTCTGTTCTCTGTATTGAGTTTATTAATAATTTAGTTTATCAGTCCCTGAAATAGCAGGGAGCCTGGGGCTTTGCTTTGGGGGTGCAGCAGAGCCAAAGGGGGGGGGGGGGGGGAAGGGGGCTCTTGCTGTGGTGTATGCCCACTGGGTCCTTGCCCCTTTCCAGGCCAGACCATAAACCTCAGGGTCAGCAAATGCCAGCACTCAGTCATGAGGGCTTGCTTTCCCTGACTTCTTCTCTTTCCCTCTCTGCCACAATGTCATGTTATTGGAATTCTAGAGGCTTCTGTTTTCCTCCACAGGTAGGAGGAGGAGTCACATACTGATGAGATTCTTGGTGGCCCCCAAGGAACTGGAGGTATAAGTAAAACATGGGTAACGATGCTGTGTCTCCCATCCCACGAGAGACTGCATAGTGCACGAATAGCAGCCGTGTGTTTACACTACTATGCAGTTCTTTCTCATAGCAAGAGGTTTCTAGTCTTTCAGCAACATCCACACCAAGTTTCCCCTTCAGTTTGTTATAGAGGGGCTGTGGTGAGCAGCAGAGATGCTGCAGGGACAGGTCCCAAGGCTTGGCAGCTCCTGGGGGGTCTAGGCAGGGGGTGTTAAATGTTACTTTTCTTATCGGGCAGCCCAATTAACCCTCTTGGGCACATCCGTCCCAGGAGAGACTGGAGTTGCTTTGAGGATCCGCAATTTGATTTCTCCCTCGGTGCAAAACCAATCTGGTGGGCTTTTTTTGGTGGCTTTTTGCTGTAAGGGAGAAGAACCAGGCAGTTCTGACATCTCCAGCATCCCTGGATGCTTTGATACCTTCAAGCACAGAAATCACAAGGTGGAACTCAGAAACCGCTCAGCAGAAGCTGCAAAAATAATAAAAGACTGAAAAAAATTCTTGGTGTGGAGCTGCCTTTGGTGGGCAGCCCTGCAGAAGAGGGGGATGGAGAAACTGTGGCCTCTCCCAGGGGTTTTCCTCCACCCAGCCTGGACCATGAGCTCCAACTTCACTATGCCAGTTCCCCATTGTCAGGAACTGACATCCCCATCCTCAGAGTGTATTGGGGTAAATGAAATTGGAGCCCAGTGCTCCCAAAATCAGCGCTGACACAAAAGCCAGTTCCTGGGTCATTCCCAGGCTGCCACAAGCTGCGTGGAAGGGACACGAACTGTACACCAGGCAAATGTTTCCCATATGCCTTTATTTGCAAAGTTACAGGATTTTTTTTACAGGCACAGTGCGTTGGTGGTTATGACCGGCTCGTATTTTTTATTCTGTGTTACCCAATGACTGAGGGGGGAGGTGGGAGCGGAGAAAATCCCTCACATCAACTGTTCCAGCCTCCAGAAAGGCATAAGACATCTGAAAGGAACAATATGCTTCTTCGGAAGCCATGAAGCAAGAAATCTGGTTTATAAACAGACTTAAAAAATAATATACATATATAAGAGCATCTCAAAGCTAAAGTACAGCAATAACTGGTACATATCTATGCATATCTATTCACATCCTTTCTCCAAAGCTGGAAAATGGATGGTTTAAAAACTAAAACCACATTTTTTTTAAAAAAAAAGCTATTCCATGCATTAAGTTTTAGTGTTTTGTGCAATTAAAATGGGATGAAAATAAATATAACTTAAAAAAAACCCCAATACCCCAACCTTTTCCATGACACTAATGGAACAGAGGCAAGTCTATAAGGCACTTCCACATGGGCTATTCTAGAAAGCTTGGCAAAGAGCTAAAACAGTGCAACCATTTACATGGCATCAGATGAGCTAAAGACACTTCTGTCTGGTGAGATATGAACTGAGAAAAACCTTAGAATCCTTCAGTCTTAGGGAAGGAGGCTGGGGCATGGCCGCAGATAGCCCAATGGCCAACTCCTTTATCTTATTGCTGCCAGGAGAAGACCTCCCCTACTGAGAATGCTGGACCTATCAAAGGATGGTGGAGGGACTCCGTAGCACTGCAGCCAGGGAGTGAGATGTGCGCTGGCAGCTCAGGAAGCTGCACCAAATGAAGTGTGGCCAGCAGGGCAAGGGGGAGGATTCTGCCCCTCTGTTATGGAGAGACCCCACCTGGAGTCCTGTGTCCAGCTCTGGAGTCCTCAACACAGGACAGGAACCTCTTGAAACATATCCAAGAAGACTTGCAGAGGGATGGAGCACCTCTGCTATAAGGACAGGCTGAGAGAGTTGGGGGTGTTCAGCCTGGAGAAGAGAAGGCTCCGGGGAAACCTTGGAGCCCCTTCCAGCACCTAAAAGGGGCTACAGGAGAGATGGGGAGGGACTCTTGATCAGGAAATGGTTTTAAACTGAAAGAGGGGAGATTTAGATTAGATTTTAGAAAGAAATTCTTTCCTGTGAGGGCTGTGAGACACTGGCACAGGTTGCCCAGAGAAGCTGTGGCTGCCCCATCCCTGGAGGTGTTGAAGGTCAGGCTGGATGGGGCTTTGAACAACCTGGTCTGGTGGGAGGTGTCCCTGCCCACGGCAGGGGGGTTGGAGCTGGATGATCTTTAAGGTCCCTTCCAACCCAAACCATTCTATGATTCTATGAGCCAGTGGGTTTGGCAATGGAGCAGGTGAGGCATTTGTGGCCATTGAGCTCCTGCATCACCTCTGGCACTGCAAGGGACTCCCTGCCACCCTCTCTATGGCTGACCTTTAGCAAGCCAGCTCCACCACTGAGTTCAAATGTTCCAGGAAGTTAAAAAATAGCCTCCGCCCTAAAGAGGGAACTATGTGTTTTTCCAGGATTGGGAGCACAGAGGTGCAGCCCAAGAAGTCGAAGAGCAGTGGCAGAGTCAGCCATCTCTGTGGGGAAAAAGGGAAGATGTGGGCATGCCCAGCCCCAACTCTGCTTTGCCAAAGACATCTAACCAGGGCACCTCCAGAGCTGCTTTGCTGCTCTAACCCTTTGCTTGCTGATGGTAAAAGTTATGGAGTTGCTCCCATCAGAAGGCCCACCCTGGGCCAGGTGTGGGCATTTATAGCAGTACCCCTACATATGTGCTTGGCTGCTGCCCAAAAAAGTCCAATCAACCTGGATGGTAACTTTAGGTCTCATGGTAGTCCCTTATAAGCTGTTTTGCTCTCCCACAGCCCTGCACAAAGCCTTTATTCCCCATGGAGGGCTGGAGACCCTAGGTAAGGAGGTCTGGAAGCAGCTCTGAGCAGGGGAGCTGGGTCTCTAGAGAGAAACTTAAAGTGTTACCCAGCACACCAGTGCACCCAGCACAAGGGACACAGGTGGAAAGCACCTGGCCATGGTAAATACCTGCACCCAACCAGCAGGAGGGGAACCATCACACTCCAGTGCCACCTGAAAATAACCAAGCAACCTCCATGTGATGCCTTGAATACAAAAAAAACCCCAAACCCACCCTTCTGGCACCTCTCAGGGACTTGGAACAGCTAGTTCCCTGGGCTGAAAGACAACCAAAAGATTCCCACCCCTGTCCTTTACTGTTTCCAGGACTAGCTCAGGCACCTTAGCTGCCAGAGGGTCCTGGGCACAGCTGCCAAGTGTTTTTGGGATGAAACTGCCTATCCCAGTGCAGGGAGAGGCTCCTTCCTCCACCAGCTCCCTTACAGGCTCTCTCAAAATCAAAAGCACGATGGGCAAAGCATATGCTTAAGCAACCCCTGCTGGGTTGCTCCCACCAACTCTGTGAATCCAAGGTTTCAAGTTCAGCTTTTGTTCTGGCAGGTTTGCTCTCTATTTACATGGAGAGGGAAAAAAAAAACAAAAACCAAAACCAAAACACACAAACCAAACCAAAACCCAAGCCAACCTGAAAAAAACCAACCCCACAAAACAAACCCCACATTAAATAGGGAGAGTATAGCTTTCAAATGGGAAGGACAAGGGCTGGAAAGTGTCTTGTAGTGCAGTTCAGAAGAGTCAGTCAGGGGCAGGTTGGGGGTAGTGGCAGAGTCGGACACATGGCTTTAATGCAAGTCTTCACTCTGGGACAACTCTGTCAGGATCTGAATGAGGTTGTCCAGCCCCCAGAGGTAGCCATCCTCTCTGTTCCCTTCCACCCAGGGCACATTGTGCTGGAGAACTTGTCCCTCCGGCAGCGGGGTGGTTTTCCCAAAGTCAATCATCCAGACTTTGGCCTGTTCCTTCTTGTCATGAATGAAGAGGAGGGAGCTCCCAATTACCTGCGGAGGGGAGAGACCGGTTAGTGGTGCTCCTACTGCTCGTTCCCAGGCAGCTCTGGGGCTTTCCGACATCTTATCTCAGGCTGCATTTGCAAGATGTGCTGTTGAGATTTTGCATGAGTTAAAGCAAGCTCTGTGTGTTGCTGGCTGTGTCCACATCTGCAAATCAGGTATTTGTATGAATACAAATACAAATAAAATCCCAGCTCTTGGCAGAAGGAAATGATCAGAAAAACACAGGCATTAAAGATAGAGATGTCATTTTGGAAACTGAGTCAAGGTTCCAAGGAATGAGATGAATTGTCTCAGCCTTCAGATGGGGAATTTTTTTCTCAAGGACGGTTTCTTTGGGATTGGCTCACACTATTTCTGCTCACCAGCCCTGCAGACATCACCACAGGGACAGGTTGCTTGCCATCTGCTGCCTCTTGTCTGAAACACCATCCAACTACACTCAAGATTCCCCCTAAAATACCCTCCTGGCTTCCACAGTGCTCTGAGGATGCAAGTTACTGAGGTGAAGACACATGAATTCCCTTTTCCATGAATTTTGCTCATCTGCATCTGCTTTGAAAGGCTCTTTCATATCCTGACCAGCCTTTGAGAAAAATCCTGCAGCAAGAATTGTCCTGGACAAGCCCACGACTCTGTGTGGGAAGGTGAAGCATAGTGCCTCTGACAGCAGAAGTCTCAAGGCTCTGCTGTGGCTTCCCAACACTCAGGGAACACATGTCGGTGTCAGGCCATACACTATCATGTATGCAGGATCTGCAGGATCTGCTCCTCTAGGCAGGATGTGCTGGGAGAGCCAGAAGCACCCCATAAGCTGCACAGATGGAGGAGTGCAGCTCTGGGGGCATCAAGCTGGTGCCAGCCCTCCAAAACAGCATCAGTAAATGTTACTGGGGAGTCCCACATCCATGCTATCTGCAGGGTTTAGTCTGAGGTTTGCCTTAGATGAGGGTTTTGAACAGGAAGCGCATACTGTTTGCAAAAGCTATTATGAATTTCCATTTTTGAGGAGACTTCCTCCTCCAGTGCATTGGGAAAATGTCCAAGGTCCAGAGATATGTATTATTTCCCAGAAATGCTTATCTTTAGCTCTTCTCCTTCCAAACTCTTATAGCCCTCTCTTGGCTAGGACAAAACATTTTAACGTTAAGGAAAAGACTTTTGCTGACGTTCTTCATTTGCCTGACCTTGGTCACCAAATTCTCTTGCAGCTCCTCGGAGAAGCCCTACCCAGTGAGGGCCTCATGGAGGGACATGCAGAGCTTGGCAGAAGGATGGATCTCAAAGTAGGATGGAAAGTCAAAAGCTACTGCTATTTATAAGGAGTGGAAACTACTTTCAAGACCTTCTTGAAAGGCTGTTTTGTTTCTGTGTTTTCAAATGAAATCCTGGCATTTGGTTTCAGGGAGCATTTTGTTTCCCTTGTTGAACTGACCTGAAAACCCTCAGTTTTAACATTTCTCTTCTAATTTCCTTACAGGTGCTACCGTCAGGAGGCACAGCCTCACCTGCCTCCAGCTCCTGGCAGGACCCTCCATGCACAGCTGGGGCCAAGGTGGCCCACGTGGCTCTGACTGAGGGACAGTGGGCTCCTGGAGCTGTGGCTCCTGCTCTCTGGAAGTCTGGGGCTCCCATGAGGCTCTGTTGCCCATAGACAAGTGCCAAGGACAAAACTTTCATGTTTTGTTAAGTAGGTGCAATAGCAAATGCTCTTTGCCAATGCTAAACCAATAAAATGATTTAATTAAATTATGGAGCATTCCAATTCCTGCTAGAATGGCCAAAAAAAGGTAACGCTTCCTCTTTTTTTTTTTTCCCCCACCAGAATTGAATTTTCCCTGTAAAAAACATTGGTTTTGTGGATGCTCATTTCTGAAGCGAAGCCCTTCCAAGGGAGGAGTCTTTACCATGTTAAAATGTTTTACCTCATGGCATTTGAAGAAGGGGGATGTCTCCAGGGTAGCGCGGATACCCTTCAACCGATTCAGGTAACTGTTCTGGAATGACAAAAAGAAAAAAAAAAAAGACCCAAACCAAGCCATCAGTGCTGTAGGAAGACTCCATAAAGACTTCTGTAGGGGACAGACAGGAGAGTCACCCCTCCCGGCATCCTTTCCGCAATACCACGTTTGCATGGGGGAATCTCCCTGCACTCAGCATCCTCCTCAGAGACCTGTCCCCTGGGACGGTGTCCCCTCTTTTTTGGGGGGTTCACTTCTCCTTTTGGCCGCTATGGCACCCTGTGACACCCAAAACTTAGTGAGAGCATTCGCTTTTGCTGAACTGGTGCTCTCTGCAGCCTTTCTCCACCACATCCACGATGCTCCTAAGGAGGGAACAGCTAATTCAGTGGCCACTGCCACACGTGCCCAGCCAGGCTGCTTTTTTCCTCTCACCTGCACCCTTTTTAATAGGTCAGTTCTTCACCTCACCTGTCATTTTATCACCCAGTCAGTCAAGCATCATGAGATGTTTCTCTAAGTCCATATTAGTGCTTCTGCAAAACTAGTACCAGAGATGGAAGGGCTTTCACAATAGTCAGCATACGGGTCAAGACCCCCACACCTCTTTGAGCATCCCTGCAAATCGTTAGAAGGCACTAAATATTCTCAGGGGTACTCTTCGATAATTTGATTTTGGAGTTTAGACAGAAGGACTGAGCGCAGGAGCATGCACAGCAGGTACTGGGGTGCAATAACATGGGAGAATGTTGCTGTATTGCAATGGCTTGGCCAAGGAGCCCCCCATCCAGAGCTGGGGCACAATGGTGGAAGTGTGCTCCACACTCTTTTGGGGATAAAATTTCAGTTACATATCCAGGAATAATCCCCAGAGTCAATCCTGTCAAAGTGAATGTGCTGGTTTGAAGGAGGCAGTAACAAGGGCCACTCCAGCTGGAGCCTTGCACTTTGCTGTAGGGCAGCTTAAAATGAGACACTTTGTCAAATGGGATATTTGACACAGTTGGTGTAAATTGTTTACAGTTATGTCTCTTATTCTCCTGGCAACATAGAGAAACTGGGGAAATGCCAACTTTGGCTCATGCACATCAAGGATGCCTTGAACAGGCTAGGGGATGCCTTGGCCACCCATTCTGCAAGACCCGAGCCTGTGGCAACCCTCTCTGCCCAGGTGGGAGTCCCCTCTGCTCACGCTACCACATACTGTGATCAACAACAGGCCCAGAGGCTGCCAGCAGCCCCAGGAACGAGGGAGCAGGACACGGCTGTACCTCTGCAGCAAACTTTGGGGCCAACCCTTGAGCACCCTCAGCAAATTCAGAGCTGTCCCAAACTGCAGCAAACATAGAATCATAGAATGGTTTGGGTTGGAAAGGACCTTTAAGATCATTGATTATTTAGGATCTCTAAGATCATCAAGTTCCAACCCCCCTGCATGGGCAGGGACACCTCCCACCAGACCAGGTTGCTCAAAGCCCGATCCAGCCTGGCCTTGAACCCCTCCAGGGATGGGGCAGCCACAGCTTCTCTAGGCAACCTGTTCCAGTGCCTCACCACATGTCCCCTCCCAGCCCTCTGCTGCTCTCCCTCACTCCTGTGGCCAGGATAGCATTTCTTTTTGCCACTTCTAATGCTTTGTTAAGAGAGGCTGCAGCCCCTTAGGGCTGCTCAGGAGGAGCCCTCTCTTGGCAGCCCACCCCACTCACCAACACATTGCAGTTTCCTCTGGTGAATTCTCTGAAGGCCTCCATCACTTGTTCCTTTGTCCGTGTCTTCTTGAAGTCGCGGTTCACAGTGCCGTCCTCTTTCTTTAAAAATAAGGGAGAGTAGTGAGCAGGATGGATATGGACCTGTTGGAATGAGTCCCAAGGAAGCCACAAAGAAGCTCAGAGGGCTGGAGCACCTCTGCTATAAGGACAGGCTGAGAGGGTTGGGGGTGCTCAGCCTGGAGAAGGCTCTAAAGAGACCTTAGAACCCCTAAAGGGAGTTACAGGAGAGATGGGGAGGGACTCTTGATCAGGGAGTGGAGCCATAGGACAAGGGGCAATGATTTTAAACTGAAAGAGGTGAGATTTAGATGAGATCTCAGGAAGAAATTCTTTGCTGTGAGGGTGGTGAGACACTGGAACAGGTTGCCCAGAGAAGCTGTGGCTGCCCCATCCCTGGAGGTGCTGAAGGCCAGGCTGGATGGGGCTTTGAGCAACCTGGTTTAGTGGGAGATGTCCCACTATGATTCTATCTAATCCCTATGATTCTACCACTGTCTTGCCTTGCTTGCCCTTTACTAGCCCACAGATAGCAAACCCTCAAAGGCAGCAAGCCTGGCAGCGAGATGCAGTGAGCAGCCTTATGCTCTCCTCTGCCTCTTCCCCAGAGGCACATCCATACTTGGCCCATCACAGGGATGGCACCACTTGGTCCCCTGCAGGGTTGGGACACAGCTCCCAGCTAATCCTCTGGGCAGCTCTGCTGGTTGCTCCCCCTTTCCTAGATCCTGACAGGGCTATGATTTTTAGATCAGGATGTTTTATTGTCCAGAGCAGCCATCGGTTGGGCAGAGGAGAGCTTGCTTCCTGGAGACAGGGGCTATTTTAAACCACATGTGCAAGTGCTCACAGCTCCACTTGCAGAGCTGCATCCCACCGGTCCAGACAGCTCATTTGCACACAATAGAGTGAATGGACAGAGGCCAAAAAGGCATCCTGTGGACTGGGGAAGACAAAGTAAAGATGAAGAAGCAGAGAGCAGAGGCTGAGGAAGGAAGAAAGGACAATGAAATCGCCAGCCCCAGAAATTTATGTGCCCTGACAAGTCTTTGAGACTCATCTAGAGAAGTGCCCCAGGATGGGACAATGCACATCCCCCACTGGGCAGAAGGTTGACTGTTGACATGGTGGTCAGAGCCCTGGGGTAAAGGCAAGTGCCCAGGCTGGTGACAGCTGGGCAAGGCGAGCCCAACACCAACCCCATACCTGATACGCAGTTTGGGAGAACCCCACAGTGCACTTCCAGCTTGCCCTTGTTCAAGCGTTAACGAAGGTGGTAATGAAAGCAATGTGTGAAAGGTGTCCAGGAAAAGTTTTTTTTGCACAGGGTGCAATTAATGCTCCCAATTTCAAACCAGCCTAACCCCTGTGCTGCCACAGGGTATAGAAGCAAAGCTAAGGATGTGCTCTGGCAGGGGCCAGGGACAACCTTCAAGCTGGAGACCTCCCTGCCACAGAGGCCATCCTGCTGATGGACCAAGCAGAGACAGACCCTCTGCTTTTGGCTGCATCTTGCCAGGCAGGAGGCCTCATGGAAGATGATCCAGTGGCACCTGGGCAACGTATAGGGGAAGGGCACTACACTGCTGCACGTCCGTCACATGAGTCCCAACATGGCAGCTCAGAAACCAACCCACCCTCTCCCCAGGGAATGATAGATATCAGCTTGGAGAAATGCCACAGGGCTAATTTCACATGTAAAGAGTACAACTTTACACAAAGTATCCAAGAAAGGAGATGGACTTCTAAGTGCTCCTAAAAATAAATGGAAGTCACAGATGGCCTTTCAGATAAGGCAATCCAGGCTTCAGGAAAGCCAAACAGCCTGTCCGTAATTCTGCTCCTATAATTACCACCCCCCCCCACTTCCCCCAAGGTTTCCTTGCCCAGCCAGACCCTGCTGCCCTGGGGCTGACAAAATCCATGATATTTACAGGTGTCCAAGCCCCCAGGAGGGGCTGCCTTCCACACAGCAGAAACGTGAGGGGGGGCTGATAAGGGCTATTGCAACCTCCACCCCACACCAGCAATCCCAGGGTGGTATCACTGGCATCACTGGGGCAGGGTTTGGGTCAGCTGTTTCCCCCCGCTTCTTGCCATTAGCACCATGTCCTGCCTCAGATGGTACTCCTGAGCCACCCATCTTGGGAAAAATCAGGTGAGGGTTTTCAGGGCCAGTTCTGAGACCTCACAAACATCCCAGAACTGGGGAATGTTGTCCCATCATCGAGTGTCTCTCAGACCACAGCAAGTGCTTAGGAACAAAACCTCTCAGAGTGAGCTGCCATGAGCTTCACCTGGGTCACCAGGGATCACAATTACCCCCTTTTTGCAGGGTAATTTTATTAATAGCTCCTGTTTCTAACAGTTTCAAGCTACTCCAGAAAGTCAGATGAGTGTCGTTATCTCATTTTGCAGAGGAAAATTTTCATTTTAAAAGAACCACCAGATCCTCAAGGCCACCTGGGAAAGCAAATGCTCAGTCAGGAAAATGGTCTCCATCCTCTTTCCCAGCCTGGAGCTGCCTGTTCACCCCCTCTGCCCCTGCTGTCCCAAAGGCTACTGTTATTCCCCTCCTTCCAGCCCATGAACCTAGGGTCAAATCCTGCCCTTCCCCTGATCTCCTGTATCAGCCACTGGCCATGAGCAAGACTCAGCCCTGCTCATCCTACAGAGGCATCCGCAGCGGGAAAGAAAACCACAAGGAGATGTATTCTTAACTAATATTCTCCCAAAATTTTCCTCTGAGGGCTCAGCAGCAGCCTCAGGATGCTGAAGGTGCTTTCCCTAATGTGGGGATTTGACTCCAGAAACAGGGAAGAGGCAGGGATACTTCCCTGCTGAAAAAAAAAAAAGCAGCAGCTACCCAAGAACCAGAGTGAACTGTTAATGTTTTAGCTTAGGGGAAAATAATCCAGAAGCTGAGGGATTTAAGGAGAATTACAGTAATTAGAGCATTGATCAAATTAGTCAGCCCCTAGCAGCAGCAGGATTACTCCTGGAGATCAGCACTTTTCAACATTTTTAAATTAAAGAGTTGCTTCACCTCTTTGTAAAAAAAAGAAAAAAATCCACTGCTCACATTGTACTTAGTCAGCTAAATAGAAGTGCAACTCTCACCATTCCTTACTGGCTTTTTTTTCCCCATCACAGTGTTTTTTGGGCCTGTGTAGGAATACGATTAGATTTGGGGTGCTTTTAACAATTTTTCATTTCAAGTGGCCAAGGATATTATATCCTGTTGGACTATAAAAAGATAAGATACTCCTTAGCAAGAAACCAAGGAAAAGAAATAGTGCATGGGAGTTTGGTCCCAACTGGCCTGTTCCTGGTAGCTTTTTTTTTTTTTGTGGGTGTTTGTTTGTTTTGTTTTTTTTTTTGTTTTTTTTTTTTTGTTTTTTTTTTTTTTAATATAGCCCCATTTTTATAATAAGCACGAGCAAAACAGCAGCAATGGGAACTGGGCAAAGGGTTGTCCCAAGCTGGAGCAGCTAGCAGCATGCTCCTGGGTATCTGAAGCAAAAAAGGGCCTTTGGGGAAGAGCAGGACGAGCAGCATCCCACAGCCCAAGGACTTCACCCCACAGGAGCTCGGAATGACCCACTCCTGCTCATCACCTTTTAAACCCGTGGTCTAACATCTGCATTTGCTTGCTGTTTCACCAAGGAGGTCGAGGGAAACACTACCAGGAAAATCTGCAAGAAGTCTGGTGTAAAGGCTTCTTCAGGAAACAGCTTAGTTTTTTTTAATTCTGTCATTTTGACACCTCCGCCTGCCAGGAGAGGTGCAGGAATTTAAGGCCACAGAGACCCAGACGGGTATTCTGTGAAAACGCCAGCCAACCCAGGGAGGAGAAAAATGATCTATCATCAAGAGAAGGAAACTCTTCTAATCAAGGTACATGTAAAAATAAAGCAAGCAGCTGCCCTGAGCTACCCTCTGGGCCCTCAAGCTTTGAGTTACTCCAAGCACAACTTGATTGAGTTCCCCTCAACCAATGCCATGTCCCGGCACAGGCTGAAACCCTTGGCTCAAGTGTGACATTACCTAATTCATGCTGGCTAGTTATCGAAAGGCACGTGCTACTGTTCATGCAAGTCTTCTATCACTAATAGAACTGCTCTGCAGCTACAGATTTAACTCCACCCAAGTGCCATCCCAGACATTTCTCTCCCTGTGAAAAACTTCTGGGCTAGCTCATCTAAAAGGGATACAAAAGCATCCCAGCAGATATCTCCAGAAAGGTGAGCATTAGCTCCAAGCAAGTGCAGTCAGCAGACTACCCACACATGCAAGTGTCAGCAGAAAGCGCTCCTGCTTGTGTTCAACCCCATTTCATAAGGGCTCAGTTGCTGAACTCTTCCTGGGTAGGGATGTAAATACAGCCTCCTCACTGACTGAAGATGAGCTTCCAGCTCCAATCAGAGACCAGCATGTGTTCAAACTGGGATTTGGATTAGGGGCTCAGCACAGCAGCATCAAAAGCAAACAACTGGTTTGAACCCTCAAGTTGGAGTGTGGCACTTTGCACTTCAGTCAGGAGAAATCAACCCAGGGGCTGAATTAACGAGATTAAGACTAAAACTATCCTCTTGCACTAATTCCCTAAATTCAGCCATGCTCGAAGAAGGGACCAGGGATGTTCCAATGTGATAGAGTCTCACCACCAGCCTGCTCTGTGTCAGTGAGTCTGGTTACCAAACATTCCACTGTTTCTCCCCTACTCTGCACACCTAGAGCAGCCTCACCTTTATCCCCTCGATCCTGAAGCCCAGTGTGGCAGTCGAGCTGATGGTCTCCCTCCACTGCATATAGCGAGGCTTGGTGACTGCCCGCAGCACGTTCTCCTCCTCAGTAGGAGCATCAGGGTCCACCTCGATCATCTTCTGGTACATGTCCTTCCTCAGGCTTGGCTTCTTCCGAGCCTTTATCAGCTCCTCCTCCAAGTATGTCCTGCAAAGAGAAGACATTGTCAGGGCCATAGAGCCACCACATGAGGTCCCACAGACAGCCCTTAGCCCAAAAATCAGACCTATCCAAAATAGCTGATCTCCAGGGAGTAGAACAGCCTGGGAAATAATGATGCAAGCCTGGCTGCAGGTGAACTGATCCTGATTTAATTAGCACCTCTTTTAATTAATCATCAACACCTGGTATCTTAACAGTTAATCTGGGATCCACAACCAGTTTGGGGACAAGAAGGAAGGTTATTTCTTACAAGTACCTAGGGCATTTCTGCTACCCCTTGGTCCTTGGTGGGGGACTCAGTTCCTCAGCAAACCTAAGCAGTGAGTGATTCTCACGAACTAAATGTGGCTTTTGAGATACACCCAGGAAACTGTCCATGTGCTCCAGGAACCAGCTGGGTTGAAGGCGTGAGAGTTTGCCATGTCGCTGACAGCACATCAGCAGAGAACCTTTGCTCTGGTGTGCAGAAAACCATCATCCACAAAATAATACTTCCTGCAGCAGGAATAAACCACTGCCTAATTCCTCTTGCTGCACCCAAACCTGCCCTGGCTCAACCTGGCAAGTGCCTAGGCTCTCTCTGAACAACTCACCAAGCTAGGTGAGATGTCCCATGAAAAATGACCTAGGAATGAGCACTGAGCTTGCAGTTCACCTCCTGAACTGAGCAAAATACATGGTGAGGGTGCCAGGCAGGCTACCTGGAATGGCGTTCCTGTGTTTTCCACAGGTTTAGCAAGGCAAATTGGTGACTTTTCCCAGGGTTGGCATATGATCACTGACCAGACAAACCCAGGGCATCAGCCCCTTTGAAAACACTGCAGATAAAAGTGATAGAGGGCTTTAGGTGAGGTCACAAAACACATGAAGTCACCAAAGACATAATAAAATAGCAGAATAAAGTGGTGGCGTGCTCAGAAGTGCCATTCACACCACTCAGAGCTAGATTTCTTTCTGATGAGAATGACAGACTGTCTATGGCTGTGGTTTGGTCCCCCCACATTGCTCCAGGCTTGAACCATCCCCAGAACTTCAATCAGACAAAGTTTTGTTCAGGAGTGACTGATGCATCCCAAAGTTAGGTTGGCAGGGAAAAAACAAGCCTGTATCTGCCTGGCAGCAAGGAAGCTGCTGGCTCAGAAGACAAGTTTAATAGCTCTGATGTTTAGTTTATCTGCCAAAGCCTATCTTGCCTGGCCCTGGGGATTCCCTACTCCCCAGATTTAGCCCAATCTACCCTCCCTCACCAGATCCTGTCGGAATGGGCCTAGAGGAGAGCCACGGAGATGATCCAAGGGCTGGAGCACCTCTCCCATGAGGACAGGCTGAGAGACTTGGGGGTGCTCAGCCTGGAGAAGAGAAGGCTCTAGGGAGACCTTAGAGCCCCTTCCAGTACCTAAAAGGGCTACAGGAGAGATGGGGAGGTACTCTTTATCTGGGAGTGGAGCCATAGGATGAGGGGGAGCAGTTTTAAACTGAAAGAGGTGAGATTTAGATGAGATCTCATGAAGAAATTCTTTGCTGTGAGGGTGGTGAGACACTGGAACAGGTTGCCCAGAGAAGCTGTGGCTGCCCCATCCCTGGAGGTGTTGAAGGCCAGGCTGGATGGGGCTTTGAGCAACCTCATCTGGTGGGAGGTGTCCCTGTCCATGGCAGGGGGGTTGGAACTCAATAATCTTTAAAGTCCCTTCTAACCCAAATGATTCTATGATTCTATGATTCTACCCTTCCACAGCTTCCTGGCACAGTTGCCCCCTTGCCTGATCTGTCTATCCTAGCTCCAGAAACCAAGAAGCACAACTCTCTCAACCTGTGATATGTGCACGGGAGGCTTTCCTCCTCCCACCAACAGTTGCAGGAGCACCCAGGTAGCATGACCAGTAGGTCTTCTTCTGGTGGCCATCATCTCTGGGTCCAGAGTGGCTCTTGTCTCCTTCCTGTGGCAGCTTCAGGGGCTGCATGGCTGTGCCATGGCCCCCTGCCTTTGTCTCCACCCCTTTGGTGGAAAGTATTCCTCACCTCCTCCCTGTGGACAGCCTGACATGCCAGTTTGAGTTTCACATTGGGAGTTCAGGAAGGAAAAAAGAAAAAAATAAAAAAGATTCCTCCCTCCCTCCCTTCCTCCCTCCCACAGAAACCATCAGCTTTTCCATCAGTGCAAAGTGTCTCCACCATGTCTGAGCTGCACTTTAGCCACCAAGGGAGGGGTGTCTCATCCTGCCCTGTCGCCAGCCTGAAGCAGACCCAGGGCTGAGCCCAAGGTTGCTCTAAACTACTTAGCACACACATCCACAGCTGCATGAGCTGCACATATCCCTCAAGTGTGCATGAGAGAAAGGGTAAGCAGAGGGAAAGTTTCTCACTCACTGAAGCTGTGACATTCAATTGCCTTTTTATTTTACCCCTCTGGCACTCTGGGCAGGATCTCCCAGACCTTTTGCTTCCTTCCCCTTGGCTGTGTCTTCTTGCAGTAGAGAGAAGCGTGTTGCCATCTTCTGTAAAGCTACTGTGCCATTCTGGTGTCCCCAAACCCAAAGAGAGCGTTGTCCCCCTCCACTCCACTTCCCCAGCACATAGGACAGTCAATAAGCAGAGAAGAGCATTCTGTGCCCCTCCCGTACCCAGGCTTCCCCACAGCTCTCTCCTCACCCTGTTGGCTTAGCTTTTCCTGAAGACAGGTGAGCCTGGGCATCCTGGTGTGTTTCAGACGGTTTTACCCATGTGACGCATTTGTTTTGAGTATCCCATCTTAAAACTCAAACAGCATCCCCAAAACGACTCACCTGACACCCATTTTGCAGTCCATAACACAGGGGGAGTCGAACTCAGCCAGCAGGTCTTCCATCTGGTTGTATCGCTCCCCGTCCTTCACAACATCGCCATGGTAGGCAGGAACATAGGGCTTCAGGACATCGTTCATCAGGCGGTCGAGGCAGCGCTGCTCTGATTCACAGTGCTTCTTCAGTATCCTGCCGTTGGCTGCTGCCTTGAAACTACCTGAGGGTAACAAGGGACAACATGGCACTTGCTTGGGATGGGGGAATGACCCTCTGCCCAACACCTTGGAAGCATCTCCATTTACACCTGACACTTGAAAGAGTCCCTGCACACTGCCACTTACAAGCAGGGGTTGCCAGACTCAGAAGTAGCATCAGAGGTTTATGACCAACAACGTTGCCCCTGAAACAGGACAGAGACCTGCACATTTGCTTCTCAGACTCTGTGTCCATCATGTTCATGCCCTTGCCTCTAGGCTCATGCATGGGCTGTCTTGGTGCTGAGCAGCATCACTGCTTTGCTGCAGGTCAGCAAGAGGGCTTGGGACTCACCCCAAGGACTCAGCTTTCTGCTGCTTGAGAAGAAAGTGTCCATAATACCCACTGGCAATGGGAGACTAAAAGCACAGAGCCCTGGACCTTCACCTCACCCTTCCTAGCATTGAGCTAAGTCCCTCTCCCGGACTAGAGAAGTGTGGGCTGAAATCTGAGGCACTGATGCAGCAATTCCAGCCAGCAAAGCCCATTAACCTGAGATAATGAAGGGCCTTTCCTCTGCTCTGCCCCTTCCCCACACTCCGTACCTGCGTGTCCTGCTAGTTGGATCCAAGGGTACTTCTTCTTAAACGACATCACAAATGGGGACCAGTGCACCATATTCTTGATCTTCCTCCATGATTTGCTCTGAGAGGAAAAAAATTTCATGAAGGTGAATGCAATGTTTTAAGCTTTTGCTGTCTGTGAAGTCACTTCAGGCAACACACACAGCTGTTTTAGACAGGGGAGGAGGCACCGGAGCCAGTGCAGGATGGAAGCAAACAGAGAATCTGCTTTTTTCCCATTGCCCCGTGCCAAGCTGGAGCTGCTGGGCCTCGGCTCTACGCTCAAAAATCACGAGTAACTTCAACAAAGTGGACGGCGTTACAGGGTTGTTCCAGTTGGCTACTTCTGCTGCAGAGAGGACCTGCTGCAGCCATCTGCACTACCTTGTCTCCACTCCCCACATCCCCCCACAGAAGCAGCAGGGACATTAACCCATCCTCAAGTACCACCTTAGATCCTGGCAGACAGAGCGGGGAAAGGAGTCTGGGGTTTCTACCCAGCTCCAAAAGCCAACTCCAGCTCCCTCGGGGAAGAAGAGACGCTCGCACAAGTGCACACAAGGCTCAACCCCCCTCCCAGCTTTTGTTCCCCAACGAAAGGCAGCTGCTTTCTTCATCAAGCTGGCAACCCAACGCCTCCCTTGGCCCATCCCTAACTGCATTTTAGAGAACAATTCCCCTCTGACATGTTGTGCTTCTTGCACAGTGTAGACAGACTACACGAAACTATTTAGGCGACTGTACGGAGGGCTGCATCGGACATACAAAAGCCTCCTTCGGAGGCTCTTTCCTGTGAAAGTTTTTCCCTGGATTGTTCTGGGGAACATGCCACCGGTGAAAGGCCAATGGGGACAACCTCTTATCTCAGTCCCAGAAGGCGACAGCACAAACAAATCAGGCAAACAATATACAGTGGCGGCAATGGAAAAATGCCTTCTTCCGGGAGCTGGGACAAACAGACAGCAGAGTCCCGGATTCTCCGAGCTACTGGGTTCAGCTGGAATCCCACAGATAAATTATCCTTGTTTGCTCCTCTCTGAAGGCATGGGAGGGAGACTTCCAGAAAGTCCGAGTAATCTCTTTCTCGTGTTTGCAGAACCAGCCCTTGTTCCAGTTAGGCTTTGCAGACAGGCGGGGAAGAGCCAGCAGCCCCGACTTGCAGCTTGGATACTCGTTGTGAGTGAACTCACAGCCCAGGAATCCGTGCTGGGAACTGCTGACATGTTTAAATGGTGAGGAAGAAGCCAGACAAAGATGTAAGTGTTTTAAAGTGTGGAAATTTCATTGGCTTACCCCTGTGCCAGGCACCAGCCCCCCTGGGGAGTGGGGATGCATTACTCGGAGATGCAAGGGGCTGCCCACGCAGTGGGGACCAAGGGTGGGAGAAGGGAAGAAGAAAGGTCCTTCCCTGCCTCCCAGCCCGGGGAGGAGTAGGGTGGCCTTTCCCTGGATGTCTGCCGGTGGCCGGGAGCGTCCCGGCACGTCCCTGGCACCTCTTCAGTATGCAGGAGTTTGGCAAGCGGTTGCCCAAGTATGGGGTGACACCAGGCATCCCCTTCGCCCAGGCTCCTCTGCGCCAGGGCTTTGCTTTGCCACCCAGCTTGCTTGCTTTGGCATGGGGGGGGGGGTGGGGGGCACGCAGTTCCCTACCTGACATGAGGATGAATGTTTTTATTTCCAAACAGAGTGCCAGAACTTGTGTGCTTTAGCTGTTCTTTGTTCTGCTTTTGGCAGAGAGCAGGAGGGAAGGAGGCGGGGGGAGGGTGGAGGGGAGGCAGGGGGGTGTCCCCTCCTTTGTTTCTAAAATAGTAACATCAAACCCTGGCTGATGTCATGAAAAAAAAGGGGGAAGAAGAAGTCTCTGAGGGAGTTTGGACTCCGAACAAGTGTGACCCACCTCCTCGAGAACAAGGAGGAGTCCTCCTCTCATGGCACAGCATCATAAGTCACTCAGTCCCAGGAAACATGCCAAGCCAATGCACCTTCCCAAGCCAAGATTTTGTTTTTTAAAGTGGTTAGAGCTTTACAACTAAAACCTTGAGGTACTTCAAAGCACAGGCAGAAGGAAGGCAAGTGGCACCTGAAGGAGGGCAAGCCACCCTGGCTCCCCTCAGGAGCTCCCCTCCAGGGGCTGGGGCTTTCCCAGGAGCCATGCCCTCCACTTGGGCACTTTTGGCCAAGGATTTCTAACCTGAGTTTTTAAGGATGTGTTTTAAGAACTTACTTTATGAAGAAGCTTGAGGCGGCTTTGTCTATCCGCTCTCCAGGGCTGCTGACCCACTGGAGAGGAGAGATGGAGGCTGGACCACAGAGGAACACGACTGAGCAATGCCCCCAGCAAACCTGCCACCCTCTTTGTCTCTGAAGATAAATTCTCACCAGACAAGGAGTTGCTCTAGAAGTTCACCCTTCCTACTTTACCTGCACCTTCAAGAGAGATGTCACCTGGCTGTGAACCAGCAACAGTGTCCTTCACAGCCACCGAGGATGGCTGAGAGCTTCCAGCCAGAGGGTCTGCATTTATCTGATGCCAGCGTGGGCTCAGACCTCAAAGCTGATGGCTTGTGATCCCGGTTGGAATCCATGGCTCCTGCATGGAAAATCAGAGCCACGAGGTTCACACCATGCCAGCTTGAGTCGGTAGCTGCTGCCTCCCGCTCTGCCTGCTGCTATTAATATACAAAGGGATTATTAAAGCTATTTACAGTAAAGAAATCTTCTTTAACCTGGCCTGTTCTGTAAGGGCATCGCCTCCAAGCTCTTCTGTATCTTTTGGTTTATATTTCAAGGTGTTATTTGTGCGTAGGTCCAGGAGCACAGGCTGTACGTACAGGGAGGAGTTACCTGCAATAAATCCCCCCAGCTCAGACTAAAGGATTTTTCTCCATACTGGAAAAAAATAGGTTTGCAGGCAGTGCTACCAAGTGATGCTGGTGAAGGGCAGATAAATGCTCTGCTTGCTTACCTGCATGGGAGTGAGAAAGTCACACCAAAAGCTGAGCCTCTGCCTGCTTGTGGCACCCTACTCTCCCCCAAATCCAGCTCCACAGTTGCTTTCCCTCCCAGAAAACTCCACGTGGACTGATTGCGCTCCTGCACACACATGTAGCCTGTATAAACAGGGAATATGCACGAGGGTGCCTGATGCAATTGGCCACTTTTATTTAAAACCTGTTTCAGCATCAGCAAGATACCACCTGATTAGCTGTCAGGCAGCAAACCATTTAGTGACTCTGGAAATAGATTCAGTGAAGAACAGCACCATTCTCCCTAATCCTCTGCCACATGGAAATAAAGCTGAGCAACAAGTCTAAAAATGAACTTTCAAGGGTTTCAGCACTGCTCTGCTTCTGCCTTTGCCCTCTGACAAGCTTTCGCTTGCAGTGGAGCATGGTGCCCTCAGCTGGGGGTGGGAGACGGGCCAAATGAATTAAGGCCTCCCCAGTCAGCACCCACAACTGGCCGGTGGGAGGGGAGGGCTGGGAAAACAATTTTATCTGTGGCGTGTTTAACTTCACTTATCTGAAGCCTAAAGCAAACTCCAGGCTTTGCCCATCTTGTCAATAGAGCTTCATATGGAAAGAACAACATGGGAGAACTTAGTGCCAACCCAGAAGGTCAGAGGACATTGTGTTTAATTAGATTAAACAAAAAGAGACTGATGGGCTCAGTGCTTGCTGTGCATTTACCCTATAGCATATGGCATTCCTTTAATGTCTGCTTGAAGGAGACATGCCTTTCTGTGTCTGCCTGTCATCGCCCTTTCCCAGCACAGATGCTGGTGGCATTTGACTGGTGTTAGTCCCCGTGCACTGGTCTTACAGGGTGCTCTTCCCTTTCCAAGCATTGAGCCAGAGAGATGGGCAGTAACTGATTTAATTTGCTGGAATTATGGTTTCCATGGTTTTCCATGGTTTTATTTCCAAGCATTCCTGGAAATAGGAGGATCGGGACCTGTATTTCAGTGCTTTTTATTAACTAGAAAGTGCAGCATTAGAGGCACAGCTGGGTCAGGGGATGGGGAAGAGTGGGAGCAGCATTAAATTAATGATTTTCTCAATTCCAAAAAGAACTTTAGCTCCTTTCTCCCAGGAAGATCCTGAAATGGCCTAGGATGAGAAGAGATGGAGAAAAACCGTGAGCAGACAGACAGCACAGGAAGGACATAGACCTATTGGAGCAGGTCCACAGGGGGCCACAAAGGTAATCAGAGGGCTGGAGCACCTCTCCTAGGAGAACAAGTTGGGGTTGGGATTGGGGTTATTCAGCCTGGAGAAGAGAAGGATCAGGGAGAACTTATTGAAGTTCTTCAGGCTTCAGGAGGCTTCAGGAGGCTTCAGAAGGCTTCAGGAGAAATGGGGAGGTACTCTTTATCTGGGAGTGGAGCTATAGGATGAGGGGGGGCAGTTTTAAACTGAAAGAGGGGAGATTTAGATGAGGTCTTAGGAAGAAATTCTTTGCAGTGAGGGTGGTGAGACACTGGAACAGGTTGCCCAGAGAAACTGTGGCTGCCCCATCCCTGGCTGCCCACCCCTTGCCAAGCACCGGGGCTCAGGAGAGACACCCCACCAGCCTTGCCCAGAACCCTCTCTCACTCCTTGGGTGCTGGGGTGACTCCCAAAACACCCTCCTGTGGGACAAGCGTGGATGGGAGGCACAGTGGGTCCTCTCAGCTCTTCACTTTCCACTTCCATCTCTTCGAAAAGGAAAAGTGCAGCTGCGGTGCCGAGGTGCCGGGGTGCCCACAGAAAGGGGGGGGCGGATAGCTTTCTTTTTTTCTTTTTTTTCTTTATTTCCTCCCCCCCAGCCACAGCTCCAAAGGGCTCCAAGATACTCCACTCACGAGTAGGAAGGTCAGCAAGTCACTCCTCATGTCCGGAGCCTTGTGATTTAACAAAACAACGTGGCGAGCAGCTGAGAGGGGCAGACTTTGTGCCAGAGAGTCTTCTCCTTTAAAAGCGAAATAAGTTTGGGGGAGGGGGGAGTGTTTGCCTGCAGAGTTCACTCCATGTCAGCCCGTTCATTGGCCGCGCACATGCAGCCAAGGAAAAAGAGGCCATTTAGTTTTCCATGTTTAAAAGAATGAATGTGTTTTCTTTCGGTCTTTAAAAAAAAAATAAATAGTTAAGGTTTCCCTAGTGATGATTGTTTCCCTTGACTGTGAAAAAAACCCTGTTGCTCCAGCCATCGCGAGGAGGCCAGCTTTGTTCATTGTGCTGGGGGCAGAGGGCAGTGGGGCAGAGCTGGCTGGACACCTCCTCCTGGCACGCGGGGCACCAAAATGCAGGATCCCGGCCCAAAAAACCTTCTCATGAAGTGCTCCGGAGTACAATCGCTGAGGTGGTGCAGAGCTTGGGTACGGTCTGCAGACAACAGACTTCACCCAAGTTAATAAAAGGGAATATAGTTTCATGACTGAAAGGTGCTTCTAGGTGCCTAGCAATTCCAGTGAAACCCCCCAAGTCCTATTAAATAAATTATTTTGATGGCTAGGGAATAGAAGCTTCTGGTGTAGCACAGTAGCTTCTCCTAGGGCATAGTACCTTTTTCTGGGGCAAAGTAGCTTCTGCTACTCTCCAAGGTCTCCATCACATTCAGAAAGAGAGAAAAAATCCTAATATTTGTGTTATTTCTTTTACTTCAGCTTCCCTGTTTTTCAAAATAGACTCGTTTCAGCTGGTGAGGATTTTGCCTCCTGCAGGAGAAAAGCCCCTTCCCTCTGACTTTATGGGGAATGACATTTCCACCAGTGGGACCAGGCACCGGTCCTACCAAGACCAAAGGTCTGGGGTAGAGGGTCACAGAGATAAAGCCACTGTGTGCATCAGTGACGTATGATCATGTGTGACAGACGACCCTTGGCAAAAATGCCCCAAAGCCAAGAACATCTGGTCAAATGGTCAGAAAAAAAATATTCCAGTATATTGGGGAAAAAAAAGAACACAGGAGCTGTTGCAGGCTCCCTCTTCCTATCACCCCATGTAGAAGGACATTTGCCACCTCCTCACCCATAAAGCACCAGCAGAGACCAGCGGTAACACCAGCCCTGAGTAACTAAGCCTCAAAGCTATGGTTGTCTCCATGAGGCATTTCTTCCTGATGAAGCTCCTTTACTTCACAGGTTTGTTAAGCAATTTTCAGCTTGGAGAAGGTAAGAAACAGCTAATCACTTCTGGTTGACTGCTTCTTGAGCCATCCAGCGCTTCTCAGCAAACAGCTAGCTTTTAAAAGCCAGTAGACTATAAAAATACTTTTTAGTAGCCAAAAGTGGGCCTTGGTGACTTGATTTGCAAAGAAGAGTCCCAGAGCACCACAAGCCCATCTGTGCAATGTGTCAGTGCACAGAGCTGTTGGCAGCCAGATCAGCTGAGAAACATGATGTGTCGTCCAAAGACCTGACCCCGTATCAGGAACTTGTCATCAGCTTTGATGGAAACTGCTCCCTTTCTATCTGGAGGCTTGTGTTTGATCCCTTTCCCAGTCCCAGAGTATTCACCACCATCTTTCTAGTTCAAAAAAATGTCATTTCTGCTCATCAGTTCCTCTCTAGCAGTGCAGCACAACTTGGGGACGTGGGCTCCTGAGCCTGTGCTGGCTCCAATGCTTCTTGCTCTCATGCTGCTGGTGGGGAAGGACACCCCTCCTCCCAGCCTTCCCAACCCTGCCACTCTAAATTATGAACTGATGCTAACTCCTATGTGCTATCCAAGACCAAAAGACATCCAGCTTAGCAGCCTAAAAGCCAGATCAGCTCTTAAAAGTCACAACAGCGTTCCCATTTGATGGGGCACAGCCTTCTTGCAATAAACAACCTTCCCACAGGAGCTGGTGAGGTGGGATGGGAGGTGTAGGCTTTTCCAGGTCCTCCTGAGGGATGCCCTGGACCCCTGGTCCTTTAAGAAGGGGTGTCCCTGGCACAGGGCATGTTGGGAAGATGATCAGACCAGGAGGTGATGGGAAAGTCCCAGTTATTTCCAATCTGGATTACTTAGACTTGGTTTCCTTCCCACTCAATGCCCAAGCCAAGCTCATGCTATGGGGCGATGCTACATCATTCCTAATCCTGATGCATTACCAGGCATGGTGAACATGGGCCAGACAGCGCAGTAGCTGACTGGGCCACGAAGATGGTCAGAGGGCTGGAGCACCTCGCCTATGAGGACAGGTTGAGAGAGTTGGTGATATTCAGCCCTGGAGAAGAGAAGGCTCCAGGAAGATCTTAAAGCCCCTTCCAGCACCTAAAAGGGGCTACAGAAGAGATGGGGAGGAACTCTTGATAAGGGAATGGAGCCATAGGTCGAGGGAAATGGTTTTAAACTGAAAGAGGGGAGATTTAGATGAGATCTCAGGAAGAAAGTCTTTGCTTCTCTGGAACAGGTTGCCCAGAGAAGCTGTGGCTGCCCCATCCCTGGACAGGTTCAAGGCCAGGCTGGATGGGGCTTTGAGCAACCTGGTCTGGTGGGAGGTGTCCCTGCCCATGGCAGGGGGGTTGGAACTGGGTGGTCTTTAAAGTCCCTTCCAACCCGAACCATTCTATGATTCTATTTCTATGACTTCCAGCACTGTTGCAGTCATCTGAAGTATTTACTCTGGCTTTAGCACCGAGGGGATTGATGTGGACACTGTAAATGTAACACCCTAGGAGCACAATGTTCATAGGCACTGACAATGAAAAAGCCGGGTTATGCAAAACCAAGTTACGCACTGTTAGTGAAGCCATCTGCAGGAGATGCTGGATGGGGAAGGCCTGGCTTTTAGAATCATAGAATCGTCCAGGCTGGAAGGGATCTCCAAAGGCCATCTAGTCTGACTTC
This sequence comes from Scolopax mira, assembly GCA_004320125.1. Lineage (NCBI taxonomy): Eukaryota > Metazoa > Chordata > Aves > Charadriiformes > Scolopacidae > Scolopax > Scolopax mira. Next base: position 12,412 of record BJBW01002328.1, on the reverse strand, counting down.
CCCACAGTCAGCAGGGCCACCCCCAACTAGACCAGGTTCCCCAGGGCCTCATCAAGCCTCACCTTGAATATCTCCAGGGATGGGACCTCAACCACCTCCCCGGGCAACCTGTTCCATGCTCCAACACCCTCACAGTAAAGAACATTCTCCTAATTTTAGACATGAACAGAAACCCCCAGCAGCTCACGCTGGTCTTGGAACTCAGAAAACATTTCCATTGCTCTTCCCTCACCCTGCCTGCTCATGGAGGAGGCAGCTCACTGCTCTTGACCATAACTGAACTTTGTTTTTCGGAGCATGTGAGTGAGAAATGCATCTCTCTTCCACGAACAAGTAAAATGTTCAGATGCACTTTAAGTGCTTTTGGCTGGAGTGGGAAGGCAGCAATGGAAGGGAAATAAAAAAGGGCCAGGCAATAGCTGTGGTAATTTGTTTAGAATAGAAAAATTTTAAAATTAGTCATAAGTCCTGAACATACCCACATTTACTGGGTATATGAAGTGTAAAAAGCTGATTTAGAAGAGCAGTTATAAGTTTCATAAACATGACTAAACCCTAAAGCCGAACATTCAACAGGCGTGACCTTTTAATTCCCCTTTAAATCAGTTTAGCACTTTCATTTGTGTTTGGAGTCCCTCATGTTTGGATAGCACTTTGCTGATTTAAAGTACTATTTAGAGTTTTATTGTCTCTCCTGCTACAGAGCCTGGATCGCAAATCCTTTGCTAAGTGGCTAGAGAAGTTTCTGCTTGCACAGGAGCTGGGGGGAGCACCAGTCTGCTTTGGCTGCGGCTCCCTGGTACCCCTAACATGCCACCGTGGGACAAGCCCCTTTTCCTAGGCAGCTCCTAAATATAATCAGCAATCGGAAGAAACACCTTTGGGAGCAGGACTGCAGTTTGATATTACTTGGTTTTGGATCCTTCTAAGAACGAGTGTATTAGAAAGAAGGTGGCTTTGGGAAAGCCCAGAGAGGGGCATCACAAGCAGCCAGGATGCCACAAGGGCCTGTGCCGGGGCAGCACACACCTCCTCTGCCATCTTTTACAGCTCTCAGCACCCATTGCTCCTGGAACCAGGGCTTGTGGGCACACCCAGGGCTCTTCTCCCATTGCACTGAGATGAGCACAAGCTCGTTTGCCACAGGTGGCTTCTGAGCCCACCTCATGAGCACTCCAGAGACAAGGACTTTCTCCTCCACCAGCTTTCTGGCTGCAGTGTCCCAAACTGGTAGGGGAAGTCCAAACCTTGCACTTTAGGAGAAGCTGCTCACAGGGACTCGGCACAGGAAGGACATGGACCCGTTGGAATGGGGCCAGAGGAGACCATGAAGAAGCTCTGAGGGCTGGAGCACCTCTGCTGTGAGGACAGGCTGAGAGAGTTGGGGTTGTTCAGCCTGGAGAAGAGAAGGCTCTGGGGAGACCTTGGAGCCCCTTCCAGCCCCCTAAAGGGGGCTACAAGAGAGATGGGGAGGGACTCTTGATCAGGGAGTGTAGCGATAGGATGAGGGAAATGGGTTTAAACTGAAAGGGGGAAGATTTGTATTAGATACCAGGAAGACATTCTTTGCTGTGAGGGTGGTGAGACGCTGAAACAGGTTGCCCAGGGAAGCTGTGTCTGCCCCATCGCTGGAGGTGTTCAAGGCCAGGTGGGATGGGGTTTTGAGCAACCTGGTCTGGTGGGAGGTGTCCTTGCCCATGGCAGGGGGGTTGGAACTGGATGGTCCCAAACCATTCTATTATGCTATGACTCCCTCCTCACTGGACACAGCAGCAAGAGGTGTGCTGGAGCCAGGGGCCAGGAATATCCTTCTCATCCTCAAGAAGTTGGCAAACTTACAGTAAACTTCTATTGTCCTGAGGTGCCTCAATACCTTGGGAGAGTAATGTGCGGAAGGGTATCCCTACCCAAACGACCACCGAGGAGCTCACGCCAGCACAGATGTGTTTTGCCGATGCTGCAAAATTTAATACACATGTGCAAAAGGGCTATTGGGTCATCCTAATGAATATGTAAGCCCAGGTGGAGTTATGTAATAGGTAGGCAGAATAATAAGAACTTTTTGCATATAAATAATGGGTGAATATCCCTGGTAAGGTGTGCTAGGTTTGTGGATTTCCACGTAGCACCTGACAATCAAATAAAGCAATTATCTCCTCTCTAAGCTGCTTTTGGTTTTGAGAGCTTTTAGTTCAGGTAACATTAACAGCACACTTCAGCTGCAGAAGGGCTGCCACAGCGAGCAGACCTTGGAACAGCACCCACAGTAATTTCACCCCTGGCTACATTCTCAGAGTGAAAGCCCTTACGCACGCCCCTTAGCCACTCTAGTTATGAGTCACCGAAAAATGCCAGCTTTAGCAACAGCAGCAGCTCAGACTTCTGCAGGGCTGGGTACATAACTCCACCACCAAAGCCAACCTTCTGCCACGCTTGCCTGGTGCCAGAGCATCCGAGGAGCCTGCCGATGTTGGTTGGGCAACCTTGCACCGGGAAAAGGCCAGTGGAGCGGTGGAAGGAAGATACTGTCAGAGAAGCAAGCAAGGAGGTTTTCTTGCCATGGGAGTTTTCTAGGCTGCTGTTTTGACACCGTTTGTGGAGCTTGCGGAGTTGGCCGGCCCCTGCTGCACCCCAGCACACCCCTGAGCCCTCAGGGAAAAAGATGGGATTACCCAACCCAACCATCCCAGCACGGCACGCGGGGCTGTGTTTTCCAACCCAACCGTGCACCAACATGCAGAGGGCGAGGCGGGGAGAGTAAAAAAGGATTGCAGTTGTTAAATCCTAAGAAATTGGGGGGGGGGGGGGGGGGGGGGCCAAAGGGGGGGGGGGGGGGGGGGGGGGGGGGGGGCGAGCCGGGGGGGGGGGGGGGGGGGGGGGGGGGGGGGGGGCGGAACCAACTCATGCTGGTCCTACAAAAAAATGGCCCTGGCACCCCGTGAGCTGGTGTATGTGAGGCCGCAGAGGTGCCAGCAGGGAGGATGCTGGGTTCTTTGGTGGCAAGAGGAACGCAGAGGCCAGTAGAGATAATTTGCTGCTTTGGCGCAGATTTCAACCTTCCACAGGGTACCAGGGAGGAAGATGTTTCTCTAACCCAAAAGGGAAATGCTCATCTGAAACAGGAAAATGGAACTTTCTTTTGAGCATTAATAATGGAAAACCACCTCTGCAATGGCCGCCTGTTGAATCCCTGGACATGCAGCATGGAGAGGATGCTCGGGGAGAAACACCCTGCCCCGTTCTTGGCTCACTTGCCACCCCAGGTAGCCCCAGGGGGGCTGATGCTGGCCCAGGCACAAGGGAAAAGACGCTGGTGTTTTGAAGAGGGTGGATCTGTTCTGTCATTGCCCCAGCTAAGCTGGTTTCATCCCCCAGAACCCTAGCATCTGCCTCTCCCTGGACACAGGATGAGAGGGTCTGAGTACAACAGCGATGCTGGCAACACACCAGACACACAGCATTACCCAGGGGTGGCTCCGGCAATTCAGGTTCACTGTCTAAAACGAGAGATCTGATTTCTTCTATTTCTTTTTTTTTGTTTAAGCGAAATTGCTTCTAAACTAAATATTTCTCCTGAAAGATCTATTTTTAAGGTAAGCAGCACAGCTGTTTTATGGACATAACTCCATAAACACCGTGTGATGAGCTATAAATGACCACAGCACCCTTTAAAGTATTAGAGATCATGGGTTTCACATTAAAATCCAGAGAGCCTGTCTCAGAACAGCACTGTTAGGGGTTGAAGAGGATGCTCAAGACATTTTCTGGTCCAAAAAAGGACAAGAAGATGAAGGGTAGTTATATCTAGCCATGTAATTGCAAGGGCACTGGTGGAAGTGATACAATGAACCCATTATAAACATGGGCGTAGCAAAGCCAGAGTTTAGCTCATTGTGTCTTAACGTTTCTAAATATATTTTGTCTTGTGGGGGGAAGAGCAAGGGAGAAGAGAAGTGAATGTCGGGAAGATGCCTGGTTCTCAGGAAGACACCTGGTTCTCTCCATGACTGGGTTTTTTCAGCAAGGCAGGAGCCCATGATCTCAGAGGCAGCAGACGGTTGCTGAAGCCCTCCTGCTGCCGGTGACTATGTTTAGCTCCTCTTCAAGAGCAAGGGAAGCAGAAGATGAGGTAGAAAAACTTAGTCATCTTCTCCCCTCAGACATCTTGCTGTTCATTTGCTTTAGCAGCACATGAGGGACTTAGTCACTCGCTCTCTTAACAGGCCTTTCCTAATTTTACTTTTACAAATCAAAATTAAAAAAAAAAAAAAAAGATAAAAGAATAAAAGAAAAAGGAAGTTCCTTCCCAAATAAGCAGCCAGTGGAGGAGGCTGCAGGGAAGGAGCCAAGAGCTCACCCCAGGGCTCAGCTGGTGGCTGTGGACAGCCGGGAGGGCATTTGCAAGGTGCAGGAGGATGGAGAGGGCAGAGGCTGCTGCTTCCTCTTGCTCAGCCACAGCTCAACGCAGAGGTGCAGAGCATCCTCCGCTGTCTCTGGAGCCCAGATCTGCCTCATTTTCCCCACTATGGGCAGTCGGTACCTGCCCATGCTGCAAAATCGTTTGCAGGGTAATAACATGCCACTCATGCCCCATGAGTGCAGCAGGGCAAGGGAAACCTTGACACCTAAACCACACCTCCAGCTTGGACGTCCTCAGTTCTCCAACCCAGAGCAGTGATTCCTTTGGGAATGGTTTCAGTGAGATAGCTGTAATGCTTTGAAAAAAACCCCAACAATTTATTGTTGTTTAGACAATTATTCTATCACCTGATGACCCCTACTCCCTTGGACAGGGGAATCGGGGAACACAAAGAAACACAAGGGTTGAGATGTAAATAGATTTAATAGGATGAGACAAAATAATTAACAATAATACTAAAGAACCAGTATTAATCCTGGTACTAATAGAAGACATACAAAAATTATACTCAGCCAGTTCTATCATAGGAAGCTGTGCATCCCCAGCAGCAAACAGCAGATGTGGGACACTGTGAGCACTGTGGCTTCCAGAGGAAGGGAAGGGCTCAGGGGTTCAGCACTGGGGCAAGGAGTTCTCTGGACCCACTGCCATCAAGGGAGAAAGCTACGCAGCAAACTTTTCTAATTTTTATTGAAGGTGTCATCCATGGTATGAAATAATCCTGTTAGTCAGCCTGGGTCAAGTGCCCAGGCCTTGGTCCTCCTCATCCCAGCACCTGGCAAGGCTCGAAAGCACTGAGACCTTGTGCACAGCCAGCCCACAGAGCCTGGCTGGCTAGAAAGTAAATATTTTCATTAATTCAGAAACTAGAGTCTTCTCAAAATGGAGTTTTCCCCAGCGTTAGAAGTAGCCATCCAGCACAGGCCAGCGGCCACCATAGCTCTCACTTTAAAGAAGTCCTCAATCTTAGAAACTTTTGCCAAAACTGGTTTGCTCCAACAGTGCCATAAGAAAAATCAGGGCAGCCAGTGTCCTTACAGACTTCTTTTGCCCTCAGGAGCGCAGAGTGCCCTTGGCACCGTCCCCTTCCTTCAGCCACGCTGCCAAAATGCAGGTGCTGAGATGCTGGTGCCGAGATGCTTCTTCAAAACAGAGAAAATGACCGACGGCAAGAAACAAAAGCACAACCGAGAGCTGGGCATTTGGTTTCTCTTCTCTGCATCCCACAAGGTTTTAGGACAGGAAGGCAATCCCAAAAACCCATCTTCTTCCCCCACCAGCCAGCACGGCAGGAAGCTGGCATTTTACAACTAGGTCGGGATGGGGCTTTTTGGAGGGCTGAGAAGGCACCCAGGTTGCTCATGGCTTTACAACAAAGCGACATAAGTAGGTCTTCATTCTTTGTTGATGTTTGGTGCCATACAGCAAAACATGCATTGTTAACCTAAAAATAGGAAATGCTGCCGCAGCTTTGAAGAAAGTCAGCGCTTTTCCTGTCCTGATACAAACACACAGGGCAGGCTGAGCGCCAGGTGCCGCTCTCCCTGCTTTAAAGCCTGACAAAATTCTTTGCGACCCTCATAAATTCCTGCTTTGTTAGCACTGGACAAGCTCCAGCCACACCATCGGAACCCTGGTATTTCCTCCTTCTCCCCTCCTAAGGGAGGGAAGCGGTTTAGGGGGGGAGGGGGGAAAGGATGCTTCATGCATCCCCGTGCAGAGATGGACAGCCCCCTGCGCCTATGGTTGCGGAGGTTGCTAAGGCACCCGCTGACGCACGGCTGGGCCCCGCTTCTACATTTTTCCATGACACGGTGTTGAAGGGCGTAGAGCAGGAGGCAGCTCTCGCCAAGAGAGACGGGGCAAGAGGTGGCAGGGTCCTGCAGGGCACGCCGCGGCCCTCCCCACCTACCCCACCGGCCCTCACGAAGAAGGAGGGAGGGCACAACAGAGGCAGAAACCTGCCTGCTTTAGAATGAAATCGTGCATGTTTTTGGGTCTGGCTTGAAAAACAAGGGCACGAAGAGCTGGGGTCCCAAGCAGAGTGAGCAGAGAGAAAACCAAAGATTCCCAGTGGCTTTCCCTCAGGAGCAGTGACTCCTGGGGGAAGGATGCCCTGCTACGGTCCTCTTTCTGAAGTGTTACACATGGTATCTGGATGTGCTGGTACCAGGGCAATGTGGCTGCACCGGCGTGAGCACTGCCACCACCAGCCCCTTTACTGGGGTCCCACCCATAGGAAAGTCCCATCACCCCCAGGGTGGTTTAAAGGGACTCAGCCAGCCCTGAGCACAGGGGACAGACAGACCTCTGCCTTGCAGGACAGATGGAGAGCAGCAAGCAGAGCCCAACCAGTCACAGCCTGATTGGAAACGTCACCCCATCCAAGGGCAGCTGCTTGCCATAAGGTCTCTCCCACCTCTATATTTGGGTGGTTTGAGATGTTCATCTCAGTTCCTGGGCTGATTTTAACCCACCTCTCCCACTGTGAGCTGCTGGCAACCATGGGGAAGGTCCCTCAAGCAGCAGCTCAAGGCAGCTAGACTGTCCAGCTCCTGCCAGTGCTGTGTGACACCTCTGGTCACAGCTTATCTCTCTCCCACAGCAGCTAAAAGCTGCAGGCCAGACCTGTGAGCTCTTAATAGCCACCAGACGTAGTAATTTATGCAGGTTTTAATCTCACCAGAGCCTCGGAGATGGGTAACTGAGGAACATCAACCCAGTTTTGGGGCATGCCTGTTCCAAGTACAACTCAAACACGTTGCAGGATGGAGGATGCTCCCTAGAAGACCAGCCAGCTGTTGGACTGTTTTACATATCTCCTCATAATTATGTAATTTCATCATGACAATTCAGGATTAACCTTTTAGAGTCAATGTTTCGTCTTTGGTTCAGCTATTTGTGCTGCCCTGGGGTGGGCAGAACTAGAAATCTCAGCATTTTTGTTTCCATTTGGGGATCTCCTTCCTTAAACAGCTAATTACCCCATGACTTCAGGATACTGGGCAAGTACCAAGAAGTGGCAGCTGCTAAAGCCACCCCACTTAGCAGCGTGCTGGCTGGCAGCATGGCAATCCTGTCCTTGGGGTCTGGGACAGGCAGAGAGGTGTAGAAGGAGAGGTATTAGTTCAGTGGTACTGAATCTCGGCTTAGGAAACCTCCGCTTCCTGAAGGAAAAAAAAATAAAAGGAAAAAAACCCCAATGCTCTTGAGTTGTCCCCGTTGTTAATTAGGAATGGACGGAAGCTACAGGAAGGCAGTTTCACACATAGGATGATGTCTAGAAGTTCCCCATGTCTCCTTTGGAGATTTCCTATTTGAAAAACAAGCCCAGCTCTCCACAGAATTAGTGCTGAGGCCTTCACAGTCTCCAGCTGAACAGTACTGAGATCAACCAGAAATCATGAGTCACTTTTCAGTACTTCAGCTTGGAGCTAGTTGCTTTTTAGTGACTTTGCTGAGGTCCATTGCCTGGCTGGCCTGATTCAGAGCCACTGTTTGGCTTGTGGAGGATAAGACCTCATTTTTTTACTGCAACTATATCCAATAGCAGGGCCTCTCGGGGATGTCAAGTGAAAGGGTCCCTGGCCTTACAAGGAATGAGAAGGAGAGATGTACAGAATACTGCTTTGCAAATGTACTGTCCCTGTTGCATGGCAAGCTATTAATATTTGCATTTTTTTGCATAAGACCATTTTGGATTCACTGTTCCTTCACCTGCATAAACATCTACAACCTGCATGAAAAACAAGTCAGGAAGCTACTGATGAGACAATGGCATTCCTGGTGCTACAGCCATGGGAATTACTGGAAAGTCTGCACGTGCTCCCTCTTTGAGCGGGCAAAGCTCTTCAAACCATGGCCACCACAAGACATCTGAGAACCATCGGTAGAGGAAGCTCATACCTCCTCACTAGTCACACTGGCACTGTGTGGCTGGGACACACAGCTAACTTGGGACACATCTCCAAGGCCAGCTCCAGGTAGGAGGATTCATTTCTCCTGAGCCAGCATCTCTGAGATGGGCATGAGACCATCTGAGAAAGGCCAAATGTGATGGCCACTCCGGTGTTAGCTACCAACCCTACAACAGCATTTGCAGAGCTCCACACTCTGTGCAAATATTATGGCTAAATCCTCTCCATTTCTAATCACAAATGTAATCATCTGTGCAAAAACAGTGCCCTTGGCTAGGGACTGCCTGGCCCTTTGCCACAGCCTGCATGGTGTGAAGGCAGGGACCCTCAGAACCCAGTGGTGCCACCAGCATCAGCTGAAGCTCTAGCTCATAAGGATGGAATTAAAAATCTCACGTGACCTAAATCTGTAGGTGGTGTTGCCCAGGAGCGGTACTACCAAAAATCCATAATTAAGTATTTCATCTTGGCCAACACAAGCCTATGGAAACAGAAGCACAGGTTTGCCCCTCTCATGTAGTCATGGCGGGGCACGTGGCACAAAGTAGATGGAAGCTGTCCTATTTTATTTAGCTTATAAACAAATGTAAGCTTTTTAGGGTGTTACAGTCAGTAATTCTGGAATGGAAAAGTTTATATACTGGAAACAATGTCTCGTTAATGAATGGAGGTATTTTTAATAGTCATGGTGTTAGAGATACTAACAAAAAATATGTTGAGGAGGTGATTATTTGTGACACCTGCTGGCATGCCAAACAACAATGAAGTTCTCACAAGCCAGTGACTAGCATATCCCAAGGAGTGGCTAGATTAGAGGAGGATGGAAGGGGAGATTTTGGTTTTCTGTAGAGAGATGTAGTTAAAAAAAAGGGTCATAGAAAGCATCTGGAAAATTATAGCTATGGCAAGCAGCTATCAGAATCTCATTTGGAAGACACAGGTCCCATTAAAGGGTTGTTAAATGAGTTCAAGGGAGCTTCAAAGGAAAACAGCAGAAGTGCTCCGAGAACCAAGGATCTGGAGAAAATCCAGGGGGAAGCTGCACAGTGGTCAAGTGCTGGGATTTGGGGTTGGCAGCGGAGCCCATGGCATGGGCCCTCTCTAAAGCAGAAGGCTTTAAAGGCAGGGGGACAGGTAATGCATGCGGGGGCCATGCTCCTTCACAGCACCGTTGCTGTCTTAGGTCGACAAGAGGAAAATAAAAAAAGTTATCTGCTCCCAGGGATTGGTCTTGAGGGCTGATCTCATGAGCCAGTTCCAAGTCTTGTGGAGTCTCCTGGTCTCATTGGAAAATATGGAAAAAACTACACCTCTCTCTTCAGTCTCTTCAGACAAGCCTGCACTTTGTGTGCTGGAGATCCTGTTCAGAACCCTTGGCTGCTCCCGTGCTGTGCTTGGGCCACCACAGGAAGGCTGTGATTTGGGGGAAACACGCAGCCAGGCACAGGAGAGCAGCTCATGCATTGAAAGCACAGGCTAAATATCACCTCTGGATGAGTTTCCCTTGGCAGAGCACTGTTTGAGCCACTTTCCAGAGCCACAGAACGTGTCTGTAATTCTTAAAGCACTGAGGCGCATCACCTGTCTGTAACCTAACCTTCCGACAGCTTCAGCCCATGTAAATTAAAGCCATAGGTGCAACCTGTGCCTTTCAGCCCTTTAAGAGAGGACCCAGCTGAGCATCCCACACTTAGGTGCCATTAAAACTTGAATGAGGGGAAGGAGGATAGAAAGAAATGGAACAAAAAGCCTGAACTGGAAGGATATCCTAAAGCTCAGGGTGTAAGCTTTGCCCTTTAGGTGGCTGCAGACACAATTTGCTGCATGAGTTTACTTCCCATTTTCTGTTGGACAGGCACCAGGGACTCGCCCAGCACTTCATGGTGGCCATCTCTCACCACGAAGAGAGCCAAGAGAACCAGGGGCTCACTGCATCCCACATCCTTGTGCCCCATGGTGGCCCGGTACAGCTGATGGCATGCCTGATGGGCAAGCTCCATCCCTGGCCCGCCAGCAGACAGAATTTGCTGTCCTATCAGTTTGGCACACTCCTTCCTTCCTTGGCAAGACAGGCCAGAACTTTTCCATTGAGACGGGTTAAACAAAAGACTGCTTTTTCCCCCCTGTAATACAGTTTGGCTCGGGAAGTCACACGAGCGCCGCTGCATCCAGTGAGTATACCCAAAACAGCCTGAGCTGCTGGTGGCGGATGAATGTACCAAACCTCATACAGAACAAAGCTCTGACCTGGAAAGACACTTCTACCCAGGCACGGGATTGCACCAGAAACATCCCTTCCTTACGCCTGAAGGCCAAATCTGATCCCTGGCTGACGCAGAGCACACACCACACACGAGGGAGGACACACTGCCACTAAGACCATCAGAGCTGGCTGCTGTTACCTGGCTCTCCCCACTGCTTCCCACAGCCCCCAGATACCTCCCCCTGAACTGCTGCCAGGCATTCACCCAGCGCACAGAAGGCACCCTCAGCAGAACATGGAAACACAGGTACAGGAGCTCTTGTCACTAGAGGAGCCTGGCTCCCCCACCCCCAGACAGAACTGCAGATGGAGGCTGGAAAAATTACCCTGAGAAATTATCTGCACTCTGGAAGAGCAGAGGAACAACAAACAGTTTACCTTAGAGGCAGAAAAACCACAGGGATTTACTGATGGTCACTTTCTGCTATTAGACCAATAAATCCATTCAACGGTCAGTCAAAACACCAGAGAAAAAGAATGTGAGCTTAGGGAAAACAGGGGGGGAAAAAAGTGCTATTAGACTGAAGTATATTTTCCAGTTATTTTCCAGTGATGTTTAGAGATAGTTCTGAGCCTAGCACCCATCAAACAGAAAATCTGCTTCCTCTGAAATTGTGCCAGTCCATGTCCTCTGCTATTGTGCTTCCCCTGGGCTTCCTTGCCCAGCGTGGAGCTCTGCAAGATCCAAAGCACTGGGAAATTAATCTGCAGCACTTGAATAAGGCAGCAAATGCAGACTGTGCCCTTTCCCCTTTCTCCTTTCCAGGGAGGAAGGTAGGGCAGGAGGTTCAAGGGCCGGCAAGATGACAGCAGAAGGCTCTCTACTGGGCGTCCTGAGCCTGCGTTTTGCTGGCTGAAAAGTCATTTCCATCAATGCCATTATTACTGCATCCCCATTTGTGCTCCTTCTCTTACCTCTCTTCCCCCTTTGGTGGGCTTTTCTGGTGTTTTCCAGCAGAGGACATTGTCCTGGTAACTTCAGACCAACGTGTGGGTAAAAAGAAAGGTAAACTGGGAGAGCGAGAAGGTGGCTCTGGTGGCTCTGCTTCACCAACACCAGAACCCCTGGTGCCGGCTGTGAAGGTGCCTGCAGTGCAGGCAGGATCCAACGCCTTGTGATTTTCTCGCTGAGCAACAGGATGCTTCCAGCCCCTACACTGGGGCTGCCCATGTCCACTCAAAAAACTCTGCCCCTATCTTATTCCCGGTAAAAGCGTAAACACATTTGGTTACTAATCCCATTTCCTGTGGATCTGGGAAGGGGGTGTGTATGTGTTGCCTCAGCTGAATCCTCTGCTCCGGAGTCCCCCTAATGTGCCTTCATGTTGCAATATGCCACGACTGTCTGGTGGGAGCTGATCCCAGCGTTCCCACTTGACTGCTCACTTCCAATGGAAACGAGCTGTCAGGGATGCGCGGTGGGATGACGGCTTCCAGTTGTGCTGTGCTCTCGGCGTCCAGCCCATACCTGTTTTGCTCCGATCCCACCAGCTGATTTTGGCAGTGGAAAACAGAGTGGCGAGTGCTGTAGGTCAGGGCTTGCTCCCAGCTCCGTGCTTGGAGACACAGGGGTCCCAGGTTGAAGACCTGTCAGACCAGTGGAGCACTCACGATGGTCCGTCTCCCCATGGAAGACAGTGGCTTTCCAAAGCAGCTGGTGCAGAGCTTTCCAAAACTTGTGAGGGGGGGAAGGGGGGGGACAGGGAATCCTGTCCTCAGCCCAGCAGCCAAATGACTGCACTAACCATTTTACACTGAAAGGGTTATTAAGCATTGTGTCCTGGTTTGAGGTAAAACAGAACTAATTTTGTA
>BJBW01002327.1:120290-141042 GCA_004320125.1 Scolopax mira | reverse complement strand
TGCCCCATCCCTGGAGGTGTTCAAGGCCAGGCTGGATGGGGCTTTGAGCAACCTGCTCTAGTGGGAGGTGTCCCTGCCCATGGCAGGGGGGTTGGAACTAGATGATCTTTAAAGTCCCTTCCAATCCAAACCATTTTATTATTCTATGATACTTGTAATCTCTTTCAGGCTGATGTCTTTCAAATATTTCACAAGGTATTTTCTTTATTCCATTTTCCAAGTTATTATTTTTTAAAAAAGGAAAAAAAGCCCAAAAAACTCAACCCAAATTTGAGCAAGGTCCTGCTGGAATATCTTTCTGATCTGACATTAGTTTACCTTTAAACTTTTCTTCACAAGTTTTTTAGAAAAACAATTGTTCACCTATTGTTCACAAATTTCATCTCTTGAACGTAAATTTCTCATTTGCTTATGAAATAATTTTGTTCACGTCTTAAAAAAAAACCTCTTTCCCACTAATATACATAACATTATTTTAAAAAGCCCTGTAGTAACAACTATCTAGATCACAAATATATTTACATTTATCCAAGACTCTCAATACAAGCACAGACTTGTAAATTGTTACAAAACAGGTCTGAAACTCTGCTCCAGATGCACTACAGCAGCATCAATGCGCTGAAACCTGTTCCAGTGATAACTCTCAGATAAAAATCCTCAGTCTTTGAAGATAATTCATACAAAATCCCGTACCTTGTTTAAAACATTGGTTTGTTTATTTCCAGTGAAATGATACTTGAATCTTTTCTGAAGAGGATTCAGCATGATCTGTATCGGAAGGATAATGGGTGGTGAAGGGGGTAAAGAGTACTTTTCTGGCAGTTGTTTAGGTTTGGTTAATAGCTCATCTCTAAGTTTGATAGTTAAGGACAAATTTAAGTGATGAATTCTCCCAACATCATCATTTTAGTCAAATATGTTTATATAAACAAATGTTTTCCAGTTCTACCTTACTGGCTGAAGGAAGTATTACGCAATCAATACAAAATCCTCAAATATGAAGGGTAGTCAAAATATTTCAGTTTATATAATATTTAATGTGACTCAAGCTGCTAAGGATTATTTTTCCAATGACAATACAAGTCACTTAAATCAGCTCGACTTAGGAAATTCTTATCATTAAAAATAGAACACAGAAAGCCACCATTATCAGTACCAAACAAAGGAATTGTCCAAGATTCACAGATTCATGTGAGACACGTTTATATTTGTTAAAGGAGAATAAAAGACTCATGAGATGAATAAATGCAATACATGATTTCCTGCTTTTACATAACTGATTTAAGTGAATCAGTCTGCCAGAACAAAACTGCTACTAACTCACAGCTGTGCATCTTCCTGCTCCACGATAACAAAAAAAAAAAAGAAAAAGAAAAAAAAGGCATCCACACACCAGGAAAAATTGTTTGGTTGAGATTTAGCTGTGATTTAGTTCACAAAAAAAAAAAAAGAACAGGATGAGCATCAGTGCCTTCTGATTAACCTCAAAGGCAAACTACTATCACTGCACAATGAAAATCCTCCTGTAGCCTCCCCTTTTTGTAAAGTCTCCTTCCAAGACACAAATCTTTAGTTTTCCCTCTTTTTCTCCTGAGGTGGGACATACTAAAATGATTAAGGCTGATTTCAAATAAGGCTACAAAAGAAAAAGTATTAACTGTGTAAAACAAAATATACATCACCATCTGTCAACAGGAGTAATCTTGCTTTAGCATGTAAGGCCTGATCCTCATGAAACCTGAACTGTCTGCTACCAGGAGGGCAGTAGATCTGATAACTTGGAGTTACAATGCTGCTACTGCCAAAAAGGACAACTTTGGCACCTGGCATTTTCTAAACAAAGAAACCCAAAAAGCATTCTAATATTAATATAAAGTAACATAAACTCAAATAATCTGACTTTAGGGAGAACAAAATTTTAAATATTCTCCTTGAATTGTGCATCTCTGACATTTATTCCTCTTACTAAAATTTACCACAACTATTTAAAAGGATACGAGGTTTGCAACTTCAGAAGCTGACAAAACAACATCTCCAGGTTGCTGTAGACGTCAGGAGCGCTGGCTGGTGCCACAAGGCCAAATGCCTGAGACTGCGGTGGCCCCACAAATGGCCAGCGGAGTTGGGTTAATACCTCTTCAAAGTCACTGCAACACAAAAATAAGCACTTCAACACAAACTTATACTACAGTGCAAAGATGAGAGAGTGACATCTCTTACCTCGACAATTTGTCCTTAAGAATTTTATGCCAGAATTTAACAGTGGATCTCACAAAAGCCAGCAGATGAGAACAAGATGATTCCTGAAGTTTAATATCGAGCTCTGCCATGAATGCTAGAGTACTGGCTGCCTCTGGAACATTGTTGGTCATCAGATATTGCTGAATGCTGTCACTATAAAATACAAGAAAAGTCAAGGCCAAAAATTCATTAAAGTTACAGGAAAGAATCATTTGTATATTGAAAAACAAAGATAAAATTTCTCAAATGTAAAACATTTTAATGATGGGACAAACTGGATTACCAGTCTCAGAACAGCTATATAGTACTCAAACTTTACCTTAACTCTTCTATTCGTGAAATCCATTTAAGATAGGCCAGGTGTCGTTCAATCTCTTCTACTTGACTAATCAGTGCATCAAGATCCTCCATCCATGGCTGAGCCTTCAGTAAGTGGCTATTGATTGAGTCAGACAGAAGAGTTTCTTCTTCTAGAAGCAGACTCAGAGACTTTTTAGAATCTTCTGCATTCTTTAAGGCATTCTGAATTCTTTTAGGGACTTCTGATGTAACTGTGAGTACCTAGGTTCACAGAGAAGTATGAAGTCTGACATGAAAACACTGCACTATGTAGAATGATACCATTTGAAATAATAATACATTGTTTTACTATAGTTAAATACACTTAATCAGTCACACAGTATACTCAGAAGGAAAAAAGATGCTTACCTGTTCTTCTAATTGTTTTTTATTTTCAGAAAGCTTATCAATAAGGTTGCCTAGCTTCCTCAGAGAATCATAGTCATTTCCAACTTCTCTTTCCACAAATTCAGAAACATAGTATGGGATATCACAATGATCTAGATCTCTAGTGACTTCTTTCTTTTCAACAGCAGCGGTTGCCATGTTTTCTTTCTCTGCAATTCTGATTATACAATTTTGAGTTAGTCACCACTAAGGCAGCACAAACAACTATTGATCTATTGAGGACACAAAACTCCACTAAAAGCTGGGCAGTTTAATTTAAATTGAAACTTAAATAAGACATTCTAGAAATATACTGCTTTAAGTGATGCAATTTTCTGGCAGAAGTCTTAGCTGAGATACAATAAAACTTCGCTTACACATCCAACTGGTGTTTATCACACGTTAATTAACGAAGACAAATATGCCTGTTAATTTCTTCCTTCCACAAAAGTGTGAATTTTATTAAAAGCAGTTCCATGTATATGTAGTTTCTAGTTACGCAAACAAGAAACCTTAATAAAAATACTGGGAAAATATTTTTGTAAAATACAAAGGAAGATTACAATATTCCATTTATCTTTACATACAATTTAGTGTGTTCCAGAGATATCAATTGACGACTGACGTATTATTAGCAAAGTATCAACTCAGGTCTTGCAATGATTTGCAAAGTAAAAGCATCACTAAAACGTTTATAAGAAAACCAAGACAGTGTAACAGAAGAGGCACTTGCTGATCCACACATTTGGCAGCAGCCAGAGAAAAACAGAGTTGAAACTCAGAGAAAAAGCACATAAAGTGCAACAAAAGGAAGGTAACAAGCGTTCAGCTAGTTCAATTCTCGACTTTTTAATATCACTTCCTAAACGGTATTTTAAAATGAAATTTGTACACCTCTACTTTATCTGCCACCAGCTTTAGTTAAGCAAAAACTCTTATTAAATAGACAAGAATAAAGAACGAGAAAATGGTGCAGTTGATGAGCCAAAGTTGGAGAAGCAACAGAGAGCCCTGTGAAACCGTGTGTGTTGCTGAGGTAGAGGCGAATGAAGACAACAGAGTAGTAACAAGCTGTTTGCAGCAATCAAAACCAATGCCGCAGAAGACTAGTCACCGAGCGGTGCTCGAGGAGAGAGGGACAGGACACTGGCGAGCATCCTCCAGGCACCTCCCTGATCGAGCACGCAGCTCCGCACCCACCTTCGCCAGAGGGCCGGCCCCTTTCAAGGCGCGGCAGAAGGCCCGGTGGGCCCCGGGGAGGCTCCGGGCGAGACGCCCCGCCGCCCAAGGCCCAGGCCACCAAGCAGCCCCTTTGCCCGCCAGCCGCTAACGCTTCGGCGAGCCCTTCTTCCCTCGCTCCAGTCTCCCGGCAGGCAGGCCAGGGTTTCCCCCCGCCCCGGGCGGCCAATACCCGCTGGAGGAACCGCTGCTGTGTTGGGGCCCCGCACGTCAGGTCCCCTCAGCGCCGGGGCCGCTGACAGGGTAAACGGGGCGTGGCGGGAAGGGGGCTGACACACAGCCCCGCCTCTGCCGCGTCAGCAGCCACGCGCCCGGAGGGTCACGTGTGCGCAGGGCGCATGCGCTATGCCGTGTCCCGCCCCCCTCGCAGCGCGCATGCGCCAGACCCCCGTGACCGCCGGCTCTTCACACCGCTGCCCCGGGACCGGGCCAGGCGGCGGCCCGCTTCTGGGGAACTGATTTCATGTGGAAAGCGCAGCCCCCGCTGGTTCAGGAGCCTCCTCCCCAGAGGTACTTCAGGGGTGGGAAGAGCCCGCCAGTCAGGGCGGCGTGCCACAGCCGCGGGACCGGCCTTTTAGTAACAACGGCGTTTTGTAGGCTTGGAAAGAGTCTGGAAATGCCTTTTTAAAACAGCTTCACAATATTTTTTCTTTTTTTTTTTTTCCTACCAGAAGCCCGCCTTAGCCCCTACCAGCCACAGACAGATAAGATAGGAGATAAAGGAAGCATTTACTGATACAGGCTTAGGCTTTCAGGTTAATTTATTTTCAGTACCCGTTCTTTGGTACACATGTTAGTGAAGCTGAAAAATACGCGAAAGTCTTTTCAATGAAAAGACCAATTAATTAAAAGAGCTGTACATCTTTACAGCCCATAAAAAGCCCTGCCAACAGCATCCTCTACTGCATCAGTGCAAATGGCAACAGCAAAACCTCCTGCAATGTAAGTGTTCCTTGATATCTTAATTTCATTGTAACTCATTTTCCTAAACTGTAATGTAATGTATTTGAAGGGACTCCAAGGTGTGCTGAACTCAGGAAAACAGTCAGTGCTTGCTAAAAAAAGTAAAATGAAAAAAAGCAACCTAAACTTTCTTCCAGGTCTGAAATTATCACAAGCCCATTTCTTAAAATGCACAGTTACAGCTCAAGCAACTTATTCATTAAAAAGCACCAGTCACTAAGATCTATATTATTTTACAATCACCATGTTGCAAATGACTACTGATGTTAAACTCTAGCACTAATAAAAACTTAAAAAAATACAAATCTCTGACTACCAACCTTTAAAGATTTGTACAGAACATGTAAATATGAAAACACTTTACATATGTTAAAATAAAATCATTTTTGGAGCTCATTCAGCGTAACCAGGTAGTATTCAGTTGTGTCTGGTTTTTTATGCTTGTGTCCATTTTCAAAACTTCTCGAATCGCCATGGTAGCATAAGTGGATGGGGGAAGGGAGAACTCCATCTTCAGTGCCCGGAATTTACCATCTGTCATAAAGGGTAAGAGGAGACAAGCAAGAAAAAGTTGTTAAGGGCAAAAGTAACATGTATTCTGGATGCCATCTAAACTGGACTAAAATTTTCCACAACTAACCCCCCAGCCCATAAAACTAAACAACCACCAGCACCATGCTCCAATTTACAATTCACAGTGGGTTGTCTCTCTTCACTTTTTGTGGAAAGTAGTGTCAAAAGACCTTGTGGCCGGAGCTACAAAAAAATTTCCATTGAATTCTGTTAAGTATTTGAGTAGTCTCTTATGTTCAGCACAAGTAATACATGCTCAAGCATATAGACAATTTGTGGCTTAATTCCACCTTTGTGCATTTCACAGATATTTATTCCTAAGCATTTACTTGATTTTAGAGATGTCTATAAGAAAGACTGCCGACAGAATTGCTGGCACTCCTGAGAAATAAGGGCCCCTATTTAGACACTTAACTTTGGATATCTTTAATACCATTGCTTAAGAGTCTGATTAAAGGAAAGCTCTTCTTAAGAGAGCTTTCAATATGCAGCAGTTCAAAGCAACAGCCAGATCAAACTTTTATTTTGCAAGCATCAGCAGAAAAATCAACTTACCTGTAGGAAGAACTGGTAATGGTTTTCCTTCCAGCTTATCCAAATCCGTAGTAAATAATGGGATTCTGGGATCATCATATGCAACAACTTCCCTTTGTAGTGTACATAAGATTTTTTTAATTATTATTTTTAGTTATTTAGAATAAAATTTATATATTATTGTTTTATATAAATTTGGGTTTTATTATAATATATTTATTATTATTCTAATTTGGCAGTTACAACTGAAATGGAATTGATTTCCTAATAAAATACGGCAAGGTGACATTTATGGTGCAATAACTAATAAAGCTTTATTGTAGAAGTGCTACAAATCTTTCTGATTGACAGGTAAGTAACTGGAGACCAACCTTCTCACAGCAAGACTACAAAAAAAACCCACCTGTTTTGAGTATTATCTACCAAGGTTTTCACACAATTACCTATGAAGCGTTCAGGTAAGCCCTTGCAAGGAGTGTAACGACTAGATAAATGTCTTGACATGCATGCATCACAGAACCCGAGGACCAAGGAAGAAATGAGGCTATGGTTTAACTTCAACTGCCAAAAAACCATGAGGGAAATGCAGAGATTCTTCCTTACCTGTGCTTCAGCCTACATGTATGCCCTGTGGGTCAGTCTCATGGTTCTTGTAGTTAGTCATCTCATATATACTCTACGCTCTCAATTAAAGTGTAATTTCCTTGACCCTCCTACTTACCAATTTACATTCTGAGGTCGAATGATAATCTTTCTGTATGCTCCAGAAAGCGAATAATCTCTGATCTTATGTCTCATGTTGTTGATATCAAGATTGTCAGCTACTAGCATTTCCTTGTAGGCCTCACCAACTGCAAGAGAGGAAAATATATAATAGGAAAAGCTCATTGTGCAGCTGACTGAAACAGCGCGTTTTCATGGATCATTCCTTCCCTTATATTAATGGTTTTCAGCATATATGGGACAAATGTAACACAGAAGTTTAAATTACTTACTGCAAATCTTATTACCTACAATGTTTGCTTTGACAACCTGATTAGTAGAGGCAGTAACCAAGAAAGAACCTTAACAAATCAAAACTTCAGCTGAAAATAAAATTTACAAAATATTTTATTGGTTTTTCATTGGTATCTTCTACATGTTTTCCAATTATCTAAGCTTCACAAGATTAGGATCAGGTATAAGGAGGAAAAAAAAAAAAAAAAAAAAAAAAGAAAAACCAACAATGGGCCAGACTACCCATTGCTCTATCTTTGAAAAAGGAGCAGAGTGAAATGAGTGAAGAGAAGAAATTAGCCGGCAGGGGCCTTTAAGTACACGGCCAACAGTAGGATTAATTCTATTACAGTCTTGTATCTTTAAGTAAGGACATGTGCATGCACACCTGGAGAAGGCAGGGAAGGCGGTGGAAATACAAGAATATACTGCAGCTGAAATGCCTCTGGTGCCTTTGATTTGCAGTGCAATTGCCAGCATCACTTCATGCAGTTGGCAATTTTAAACTGGGGTAAGTTAGGCTTACTCATCAGTAAATACATTGAATGTAAAAAAAATGCAGTTTTTCTTTTCAATCCTTTAGCTCAACATTCTTGTGTGCCAACCCTTACCACAAACAGATCTTTACCTTCCAGGTGTTTCTGAGATGGGTGATAAATGGGATCCTAGCTCTGGGACTTGGCTCTGATGGGCAGAGAGTCTCAAGAGACCTGACCAGTCATTTAAAGGACAACTAAGTACAAGAGCAGTTGAACCAAATATTGAGGAAAACAAGCATATGTATTGGGAAGCATATGTATTTTGGCTAAGTAGGGAACTCCTGACTAAGCTCAGGACACATATAGCAGGTGAAAGTTAGGGCTACAAAGAAGAAATACACAAACATTGTCCAGGCATGCAAGGATGATGGTATCAGAAAAGCCAAAGCTTAGCTACAGTCAAAATCAGCAACAGACATCAAGAGCCAAAAGAACTAAACCACAACATCAGGAAAACAATACAAGTGAAATGTTGGCCTGCTGCTAAATGGGGCAGCTGGTCTAGTGACAGCTAGACACAGCTAATGCTCTCAGCACCTCCTTTGCCTCAGTCTCAATCAGCAAGGTCCCACAGGCCTCTGTTCCTAAAGACAAGATTTGGGAGAGAGAGGGACTACCCGTAGTGGAAGAAATACAGGAAGAGAAATTGGGTTCATGTCATGGTAAAGCTTTTCTCTACCATCTCTGAATAATCAGAAAGGGCAAGAAGGATCATCTAGGGAATTACAGGCAGTCAGACTCACTTTGGTCCCTGGGAAAAAGGATGGAGCTAATCCTCTTGGAACATGTTTCTGGGCACACAGTGAGAATAATAGAGCATGGTTTTACCAAAGGGGGAAAAAGAAAAACCAAGAAGCCCACCAACCTTACTGCCTTCTATGGTGAAATTATTACATCTGTGGAAGAGAGGGGAGCAGTGACAACAAGGCTGTTGATATGTTCCCACAGCATCCTTGTATTCCTGTATCCAAATTTAGAACGTTACAGCAGGTGGACTGCTGGACAGGTAAAGAATTGTCTGGCTCATTGTCTCAAAGGGTAGTCACTACTGGTTTGAGCTCTACCTAGAAGCTCATTACAAGCAAGAGTTCCTCAAGGAACTGGGATGCATCCTGGCTGCAATCAGAATATGTGGAGGAGTTGGAATTCAGCCCAACAAGTTTCTGGACAAAATCAAGCTGGGGTGGCAGTTGATAAACCCAAGGGCAGGACTGCCATTCAGAGGGACCTAGGCAGGCCAGAGGAATAGGCCAAGCAGAATCTCATGAAATTCAGCAATAACAAAATCCTGTACCTGAGAGTGATTAACTCCTTACAGTAGGACAGGCTAGGGAGCAACTCTGCTGACAGTCACCTGGGTGTCCTCACGGAAAGGGGACTTAACAGTGTGCCTTGGCAGCAGCAAAAGCCAGTGACAACAGGAGCTTAGCCAGTAGCTACACCAAGAAAACCAATTACTGCCCTTTACTGGGCACCCATGAGACTGCACTTAGAGTGTTGAGGACAAAGCAGGTGCTGATAAACTTGAGTGAGTCCAATGGAGGATCATCCCAATGGACAGGGCTTGTAGCAAGTGCTCTGAGAAGAGTCTGAGAGACCTGCGCTTTTTTAGCTTAGAGAAGATTTAGATGAGAACTTAGAGACTCTTTGTTCTTTAAAGTTTCAGACTTGACAGGACAAAGCCGTGATCAAGCTTGGTCTGAATACAGCACCAACCTTGCTTTGATCAAAAGGCTGGACCAGATGACTTTCCAACCAAAATAATTCTACAACTCTATCCCTTAATAATAGCATCGTGTTGCATGCAGATAATTATAATCACCCCACCTATTCCAGTAAAAACAATTTAGGTCCAATGTACTTTATATACAGGAGACAAAAGATATGCTTTTCTTTTTAAATATCCATATTGGTTAGTATTTAATTAAAACAGGTTCTTTGTCCTAACTTCAAGTATTTATTTGGGTTACGAATTATAGAACTTTGGTTTGTTTTCTAATTTAAAAATCAAATGCATACACTTTTTAATTAGCATTTCACTATTTCTTCCCCTTGTGCTGAGATGAAATTTTTTAGTGAGACAAAATTATTTATTTCTTTGGAAAAGCTACTAGCTAAACAGAAATATGAATCAGATTTAAGTTAAATGAAACAAGTTACAATGCAGACTATTATCATAATGGGAGAGGTTGACAACTTATCAGAGCTCTGAAATAGTGTACTTTTAATGGTCACCAAGGTTTAATAGATCTAATCTTCCTTTTAAGAACAATATTAAAGCAGACATATTTTTAGAGTGAGTAAGTAAGTTATCAGTCAGACTTACTTTTATGCTTTGGATAAATAACATCAAATCCAGGCAATGGCATCACCACATCGTGGATAGAGTATTTATCAATATCTCCTTCTTCGATATGGACAGCCGTGGCTACAATCAGGTAAGAAAACGATGAGTTACCAATATGGATGCCTGTGACAGTTAACATTAGCTAAATTTAAAATGAACTACTTGATTCTCAGCCCAGGGAAATCCAGAGCAAATCCAAGCGAAGAAAGTTTTAACTGAGTGGAGTCTCTGCTTTACATGATATAAATCAAACAAAAACTTATGTGGTTAAAACACTCATAGTATCCTTCCATAGCTCAACTAGACTTGAGTTCATTCTTGAGAACAATCAGTCCTTCATAGTCACTCTTCCCTATCCAGCTATTTGGAAAAACAAGGAAGTCATCAGCTCACAGAAGTATATTATTTAACTTCCAATTCCTTGTAAAATTTGACTAAAACTGGTGACTGGGATTCAGTAATCACTGGACCAAAATGGGGGAAAGGAAAAACAAAACATGTATGTAGTATTGCATAAACAGATACATCCTTGTTTTCCTAGCAATTTGAACTACTGAGCAGTGCTGGCTTTTTGTTTGTCTGATTTTACCTCCTTTAAGTGTGAGATCTCCTGGTACAGCTCTAAGCCCGTATTCTTCTATTCTCTTGCTCACCATATTATTCCATACATAACTCTGATAGCTATGAATATACATTAAACGGTTATTTCTTGGTATCTAGAGGTAAAAAAAAAAAAAGTGGAACATTAGGAAGTTGGTTTTTCTCTTGATCATAACCAAAAATGTATATATTTGAAACGTTACCTATTCCAGCAATGACTAACAATTTCTTGGTATACAGATTTGGGTTTAGTTCATTATTTGGGAAAAGGGTATGTGAAGAAATTATGCTTTTATACGTTTGAAATCTGTACCAAAAAAACCCCTGTGGTTAAATTAAAGAAAACCTCTTTTTAAAATTTTTTTTTTCATTCAACAGCTCAAACACATGGGGCTATTACAAAACACTGAATTCATACTCAGTCTCCCGAGAGCTTAAGTAAACTTTGCAGATGTGAAAGCACAGTGTTATGCTAATTATCTTCTTCATAAACAAGATAATATTCCTCAGCTCCTACAATTGGCCCAGTAGTTTGCTGGTGATGAGGTATTTTCTCCAAAGACTTGGTCTTGATTACAGGATTTGAAAATGACAGTGAATCTCTATGCCAAGCTGGTTCATTAGCACATTATCAGTTGGATTTATACTTTTAAAGCAGCAGCAAAACTCTGAGCTTTTACACAATTCTCAGATCTGTATTATATGTGGTTACTAAGTATAACTGTGTTGCTTCCAGTATACCAGAGACTGTTGTATAAATTGGAAAGCCCATTATGCATACATTAATCACAGATGTTGTCAGTTACCATGCAGCAGTATTTCAAGCGGAAATGAGGGATAAATGTAAAAATTTTACTTAACCTTCTACTCATCAAGCATCTCTGACTCTATTTCAAATTCATCGTGATACCACCAAATGAGCATTTTATTTATGTAAATATCCCACAGCACTTTTACACTCACTATGCCAAATGCAGAGATTATGTTCTTCATTCCATACTTTAAGAGTCCGCGTAGAAGCTGTCCTTCCACGCACCTTTTTACGGGTAGTTTCTTGAGGGCTGCTGCTGGATCTTTAGTCTTTGCCCATTCTTCTCTGCATTTGACTAAGTATCCCTTTTCAGCTAGAAAAAGGATGTGAAATAAAAATATTTTTTACTACACGCCAAAAAAAACCCAAAACATCCATCTCATCTTTTGTTAAGGCAGTTGAAAAATTACACTTTTAGTCATGGTAATTACACAGATTAACAGAATGACAGAATAGTTGAGGTTGGAAGGCTCCAGGTGGAGTCTGAGCAGACTGTGTATAAGCATTCAGTCTCTTTTCACTCCCACTGCAAGAAACTGCACAGCCAGAAAAGGGAAGCAGAAAGGCAGAGTCTAAAGATTGCTTGTCCATTGCTAAACTGGCTGAGGTTTAGCACATGCAAAGCTGTCCTCACAGACATCCTTGACAATTAAAAGAATCTGGAAATGTTTTTCCTGAACATACAATTCTTGGAAGAGAAGGAGACAGAAACACTTATGTATAATTTTTCAGTCCTTACCTCCTGGTCGTGGTTTCAATATCAAATCCATTACTTCATTCCAATTGTTCTGTAGAATAGCTCTAAGATGCAAACAGGAAAGTGTATTAAGAACTGACTAAAAACATTTTAAGGAGATTTAGCCATCTTATTGAAAAAGTATAAGTGTATAATGCAATATTAAAAGTAGTGGTATTATGCAAGGTAACTGCTGAAGCAAGTGTTAAAACAAGTTCTTTCTTGAATCTAAAATTAAAACTGGCACACGCAATATGTTACAAAAAAGTTCCTCAAAATACATTAGAATTTATACAGAGATAAAAATAAAGGAAAAAAAAACAATAATAAAGAAGGGTGGTGGTAGTGTGGTGTAAACAAAACATACCTGCCAATTTGATATGTAGGAACAGCTGTGGTTCCAAATCTTTGCATTCCATAGTAATTAATGAATCCAATTTCCCTGAGAGAGTGCATTGCTTGCTCTATCTGGTCATCAGTTCCTGTTATGTTTCTAATATTAAAAATAAATAAATAAATGAAGTTAGATTATTAAGGGCTTACACTATTTTGTGATCCCCGTAATATTAAAGCTCAACATCAACGTTACATAGCATGTATCAAATTCAACAGACTCCTGTCAAGAGAAGGACTTTTCTTCTGTTTTCTAACACACGATGCACTGATGCGTCTTACCTATTTAAAGAAAAAAAAAGTTCTAACAGAACTGTCTAAATACATACTAATGTATTACCTGAGAACAACAGTGAAATGGTTCCCTTGCAGTTCTCCTAATTTCAGTGGATGGTTCTTGTAACTGAAATTTCCTAATTTGAAGTTCATCAAACATTTATTCAAATGAGCAAGTCTTTGTGCAGTGATCCTAAAAAGAAACAGACAACAGTTTCCAATCCCATGCTTAGAGAAGCAAACAAACAAATACAGAAATGCTGGCATTTCAAAACAAAAACCAGTGTGTCCACTTTCCCCAATTTTCTACTGTTGCCTCTTCAAAGTATTTTAATGAAATAGCTAAAAGAACAGATAATTCTTAAGGCTACTCATCCAAGAAAAAAAATTATACCATTACAAAGACTATATTTTCACATATATGTTACTGTAGGCACTCAAAAAAGATATGTTGCAATATGGATATATTCTGTACCCCACAAACTGAACCCTGTTTTATTTAAGTAACTACACCATGAATACACTCCAATTAGCAGAGTCATAAACTCGGAGTTAAGTAATTAGCAACTGCGTAAGCTTAGTACAGATGAAGGAATATGAAATCCAGTCTGTCACTGATGTCTCTCATTTTTGTCGCTAGTACTTCTGGAAGCACACCCTGTTCTTTGCATCACCGAGCTGCTCTTTGACACTTCTGCTGAAATTTATACCATTGTAGACAGGTTTGTCAAGTATCATGGCCAGCGTATGCAGCTCAGAGAGATGATAAATGGCTATGTCTCCTCTCCTGCACCAACCTCCTCCAGGGCTGTGCAGAGTTGCTGGGTGCTGTGAGGGACTTGGGTCTTTTTAGTCTGGAGAAGAGAAGGCTGAAGGGGGTATCTGATCAATGCTTATAAATACTTAAAGGGTGGGTTCAAGAGGATAGGGCCAGTCTTTTATTCAGTGGTGCCCAGGGATAGGACAAGAAGAAACAGGCACAAACTTGTATACAAGAAGTTACACATAAACATGAGGAGGAACTTCTTTACTTTGAGGGTGGAAAAGCATTGGAATAGGCTGCCCAGGGAGGTGGTGAAGTCTTTCTCTGGAGACATTCAAAACCCACCTGGACATATTCCTGTGCAATGTGCTCTAGGTAGACCTGCTTTGGCAGAAGTGTTGAACTAGATGATCTCCGGAGGTCCCTTCCAACCCCCCATCATTCTGTGATTCTGTGTGAGCCAGGTGCTGTGGCACTACTGTGCAGGCACCACAAATCAGTACGTTTCTCCCCCATCAATGCTTACAACACACCAAAGCTCTTGGACACAACGTTAAATGTTATTCACGTTAAAAGTAAATGGAGCAGCACCCGAGACAGTCACACCACACGTTTGGTTAATGGTCATCACTCTGCAAACCTGCCTTCCAGCAATGAGAATCTGGGGCTTCTCATGATTCACAAATTAATAATTCCTTTTTATACATGCAAACACAAGCACATGCAAAACACTGGGAGGAAAAATATGAACAATTAAGTACTGAACACCCTCCTTTTAACAAGGATTTGATCAAATTTCTGGCTCTCAAACCTTGGAATTCCTCACTTGAGCAGTGAGGTTTTCAAAAAGCTTTAAATAGTAATCCAGGCAGAATATTTCAGCTAGCTAAACACATAATACATGACTGTGAGGCATCCATCATTCTCAGTTATAGATGTAACACTAATTTCAGGTGCCCAAAAACCATATAATTATCTTGCAATGTGTTTGTTATATATAAATTTTATTTTCTCTTAAGAGGTGACTTATGGGAGAAGCTTAAGGCAGGAAAAATTCCTCATCGTTTTTTGCCCCTTCTGGCTCCACACAGATGAGCCAAGGCAGTGGTTATGGTTAGCATTTTCTGGAGCTGTTCAGAGAGCTTCAGTGAGGAAGAAAACAGGATTCCAGCTGGAGGAAGAGGGAAACTCACATCAGGAAGGAAATGGGACAAAATTTTCACCGTGTTATTCTGTTTTTCTGCTGTTGCACAGGAGCCATGCAGTGTAAAAGCACATGCAATTTGGCCCCTGCTTCAGCCAAATACACGTATCCAGCCTGTGACTCAGAGCAGCACCGACTGAAAACAATAGCAATCACCGTGGAATAAAAAAGGATCATAGCATCTTCATTAATAACTGTGTTTTACAAGATCAGGACCTGAATCTGCCATTTGTGTCACAGGCACACCGAGTCCTCAAGACGTTTAGTGAGATACTCAAGCTATCAGGGCAGGAGTGCGAATGCTCCAGTGCTTTCACTTACCTGAGAACAGCGATCTCTTGAACTGTTATAGCCCTTTTATCTTTAGTTCCCATGTAGGAAAATATGTTTGGCTTCACTCTTAAAAGCAAAAGTAACAGATATGATGCATTAAAATAGCCACAGATCAAATAATTATCAGCATAATTACCTAGAATTATTATTTTTCTCTATTACAACCAGAAAATATAAATAAATTCCCCAGTACTATACTACAATTTGACATTACGTGTGACATTTTCTAATCTCATCTATAAGCACATAAAACATCATGAAACTTGTATTTTAATAATATGTAGACAGATTCAGCACAGCTGTGCTTTCAGAATATAAACTCTGAAGGACTTCTTTATATATATCTACTCAATTCACAGATGTGCAACCACCACTAATTTCACTTAAAAAAAAAAATCATGTCCATGAGAGGAAAATTTCCTTTCCTTTCCACTTTGTACTTTGCAGTCTGTCATACAGGGACTACTCCAGTTATTCTAGCTATGGGCACCAGGGGGTAGCAGGATTGCCATTACATACATTTTTTGCCAAACTGTGCTCCTACTGTACTATTCTTAATTACAAACATTAGTATTATACTAGTTAGAGTCTAGACTACAGAAACTTTTATTTTTGGACAGGAAGAGGGAAGGGAAAAGGAGGAGAGAAGTGGGTAAGTTTCTCTACGAGTAGACCACTGAATTGACCCAATTTTACAATAGTCCTTCCTCTGCAATTCACTGTGTTCACATCATGCCTTTTGCAAATCTTTTTGTTGCTGCACTTGATCGGGTGAAAGGAACTAAGCCTGTGTTGCCATGGAGAAATTAATACATGGAACAACAGTTTATCAGCTGTAACTGCTTAGGAACTGATCAGCATATTATCACAACAATATCTGACAGGTTCATAACATTCTTGCATATATTGACACACAGGGATAAAACAGGTTTTTAATTCATGTTACACACATTGAGGCTTTGAGCTGCCAAGCCTGCCTTAGATCAGCCAACTTCAATTGTGGACCTTTTTTCATTGAAGTAGTAGAGTACAGTCTTTTAAATTTATTGGGATCATTTTTTGCATTCTCATCCCCTTCTAAAACTTACAATTTTCAAATTTGAATTTGATATTCTAAAATAACTTCTTCTCTTTTTTTTTTTTTTTTTAAATACTGGCTACAAATTAGGCAATAGTAGTCACTTGCGTTGCTCTTACATAATTCTTAAGCATAACACTTACAGCAACATTGAACACGTAGGGGGAGGATGGCATGCCAGGCAGGGAGGCAGAAACAACAGCCTTACCTTAGAAATTTGGATAGAACATTAATGGCATCCATAGTATCCTTGTTCTCCTTGTAAAGTACGAAGTGGCAGTAGCTTCCCCTAGATTTTGGCCAGGAGTGTTTCCTTGGATCTTTAAAAACAAAAGGTTAAAATTTGTGAAGTGGCAATTCTTAAAATTCAGTTAGTGTCTTTGTCATTGCAGTTACGTTTAAAGAAAATACGTAAAAGTAATTTTCTGCTAATTTTTCTCTGCTTTAAAAACAAAACAAAATAAAACAAAAAAACCACCCCTGAATTACTGACAGCAAAAGCTGCAAAGCACATTGAAAATTCTGTTACCTAGAAAATCTTGAATGAAATGGCAACATTTGTCATGAAATTATCTAAAAATATACCCTAGTCATTCAACTGCCATATTGCCAGATTAAATTTCTCAAAAACATTATAATTACACTGACTTTCAATAATAAAAGACACTCCGCATTTCATCTAATGCCCTCTGTAACTAACAGATGAGGAGCACTGGGGCCCTCTTTGTGGGAAGACTACAACTATTATACTATTATTTATAGTACTAACATAGTCTTCATTTCTGTAGGAGTTTTTCTGCGTGTCATGCAAAAGCATGGGTTATATCTCCACAAAAGCCTTAAAAAAAGTAAGTATATTCACAAAAAAAATTATTTTAAGGTGACTTTAAGGTGTGGGAGTGAGAAATCTGGCACAACAGAGACATTAACAAATAATTCAAGCCTGATGTTTAGAGAAGGCCAGAGAGTGAGATAACTCCAGCTCCTGCAGACTAACAACTGATTTACAATTCTTTACAATTATTTGGAGTTTCTCTGGAGGGGGAAGAAAACATCAATGTATCTGTCAAGCTTTTGTTGCACATGAAAGCATTCAGAGATAAGACTTTCCTTTTACAATCATCCACTGTTGATGGCACTACTGGGAAGAGGGACTGATTCTACATAGGTTTAGCAACTGATTTTGAGGTGCTTTGTTTAACAATTCTTTGTTTTGCAAGAACAAAACTATGGATTTGTTTTGTTTTAAATAAGAAGTCCCTTATCTCTTGGCAGCCACCAAGTGGACATTCCTGGTTTTGTAGAAAAAGTGTTCAAGCGTCTTTCGCAACAGCAAAAGCAAACTGAAAAAGCCAGTCCTACGCCAGTATGTAAACACCAATGCAGGAAGGAAGCTCTTGGGAAATTTTGCTCTTTTTGTTCACGTTTGTTTAGTAAAGCCCAGTTATGCCACACAGACAATGAATGTGTTTCACTTTCAAGAAACGTTCTGGTAAAAATTCTTGCCTTTTTCGAGGAGCTGCCATCCATACACACATTTCACCAATTTTGGATGCTACAGTATAAAATACTATACATATAGGTTTTAATCATTTAAAAATTATTGCAACACTTGCCTTGTACCATCAGTTTCTAAGCAAAGCCCCGGCTATGGAGTTTCCTAGGACCTAAATCAAGTAGTACAGTCCAAAGCCTGTTGGAAGACCTCACACTTCTGCAGGTCTCCCTTCTAAGCCACCACTGCTTTTAAACCCGGTCAATGAAACACTGCATTCAGCTTGAAGAGCAAGTTTCTTTCTGAAGAACTCATTAAGTAGAAGGGAAGAGAGGAAGACAGAGCATGACAAACAAAGTGTTCTCCAGCTGGAACCGTTCTTTAAATTTAACAAATCCATCTTGCACATGGGTCATTTCAACACCCTTCACAAAATGAACCCTGATCTGGGCTAGACTACAAGGACTCTATAGATACTATATATATATATACACACACCAATGAGCTCCTCATGCTTTCATCATCACAGACATGCCTATCCACCCCACTTCAGCCATGCTGAGTACTGGGAGGCCACAGATACAAGCCTGATTTTTAACTATTCCTCCTCCAACACTTCAAAGTATTCAACTGCGTAGATGGACCAGAGGGACAGTTTGCAGTCCTTACTTCTACGTTTCAGAGTCACATTACATTTTTAATAGTAAAATCACACCTCCAAGCCCTTTTTTCTAAACCTTTGTGCAACTCAATGGCTGGAAGCTCTTTTTTGATATTGGGATGTACGATATATACTTCTGAAGTTGTATAAATACAGATAGTGGTGTCTGAAATACAAGGCTGAAGGGCAAAGGCTTGGCTTAATGAAATCAATGGAAAATTTACCATAGATGTCAAACAGTATTGTCAAAACTGGTAATTCACATCACTTATTACTGGCAGACTTCCTCTGCACTGAACAACTACTGCCTGTACTGCACTGGGAAAAAAGAGGCAGCACAAACCCACTTCTTGGTTGTTTCAGGGAATTTTAAGCATTACTTAAGTGTAGGGTTTTTTTAAAGAATTAATTGTTACTAGTTTGGCCAGTCTTGTTGGTATTTAGGAGGTCATAATGGTTGGCATTTCATTTTGTTAGCATGAAATGTCAACATCTCTTACCTGTTGCAGTTCTGACCTCTGTCCCAATGCATAGCATAAAGAGCACAAAAGAGTAGCATTTAATTTTTAGACTGTCAAAGGGGTTTTAGAGGTGAACATGCAGGTTTATGGTTATGGGATTGTTTATGCTTTAGGGAGCATCCAACAGTTAGGTGGTGGATGACAGCTATTTAGACAGTTATGCAATGGAATCGTGCAGAGGCAAACAGTGAACATATGGAAAGCTTCAATCGGAGATGCAACAAACTTTGTGGACAATGATGAAACAGCAGCTTGCTGACAATTTAGTAAGCCAGTATTTTAAGTATTTTGGGCATAAACTTCCTATAGACACAAAGCACCTTCTACTTTTAAATTTCAGGTAAGTATCTTTGGTAACCTTTATCAAAAAAAGTAATCGGATATCTCCACTGATACATGAATACTCTACACTTCTGAAATGTTTCTTGCCTGGGGAACCCAGCAGGACTAAGATGTGTTAGCAGCTATATAAACACAAAAGAAAAACATAATCCTGACTAAAAAAGAACTTTCACTCCTAAATCCTAAACTCCTAAGCACTTACACACACTCACTGAAGCGGCACACATTTCTACCAACACGCACAGGTGTTTGCAGCATCACAAATTAGGAATCCAAGTTTAAATAGATGATGCTCCTCTGCATCACAAGATGGTGCTCCAGATAATGTTTTAATCCTAGAGACACACAACTAAATTCTTTTATACAGTATCTCTTAAATCAGACTGGTCAGCTTCATAACAACCACTTGACTGTAACGATGGTTAAAAAATAGAAGCAGCAGAAGGAAAAGGTGGAGGTAAAACCATTACAAACCAACAGAGAACAAAACTGGCTGAGGAGAATTTTGTGCTGGTAAGTATACATACTCCATGCATAAAACATGCAAACATACACATTTTCTGAACATGGTTAAACAAGATATGTTACACATTATAACTGTACCAATAAAAGTACAACATTCCCCTATTTGCTTAGAATAAACCTTAAAAAAAACCATAAAATTGGAAATGACACCCTCTCCACATTAAATTTATTTAATATTATCTCCTTATTCCTTCTTCATTTCCTTCATTTATTTAAATTTAAAATGAAAGGGCTAGGTTTACATATTGTCATTTGTAATAGGTTGAAATGACATAGGAACATAATCAGTTTAAGCCAAACCAAACCTTAAAACTTTTTGGTAAATGTGCAACATTCTGCATGTAGACAATCCTCTCAACTTACAGTAGCAACACATCTGTAGTAACATTAAAAAAGATGTAGAATGCATGAATTTATCCCCAGTAACCAAAACACTATTTGGCAAGATTAAGGTAGACAATACTTTATTTTGAAAATCCTTCATTCCTTTGGTTATTCCAAAATAGCAACTGTGATTTATAATGCATAAAGACAAATTTCTGCAAATATAAACAGCTTTGGAAGCAGAACTAGCCTTTAAGATCATGGCAAATATATTTATATAAAACTGTAGCTCTCAGAAGAGAAGTGCGTGCTTGTCTCTGTTCAAGTCACTGAGAATTTTGCTATGGATTTTCAAACAGTCAAGATTACACTGACTGTGTAATGCACGCAGTTCAACTACAACCTCTTACTTCCAGAATATCACTGAAATTTTTGGAGTTGGAAGGGACCATAGAGATCATCTAGTCCAACTCCCCTGCCAATGTAGGACCACCCAGAGCATGTCAGAGCATGCCTCTCAGGACTGCATCCA
>BJBW01002327.1:91749-120196 GCA_004320125.1 Scolopax mira | reverse complement strand
TGGCTCCCTCCTCCTTCAACCCTCCCCTAAGATACTTATCCAGGTTAAGTCCATTAAAGCCAAATTCAATCAAAGCTGACAATAAAGCCCCTATTTTGCCTATACCCACTGAAATAACAAGAGATCCCTTCTAACATGTTTGTATTTGATGAGCATTTTTGAAAAAGAAAAACAAGTAGTAATCTAAATTTGAGGTACTCCTTGTGTTCTTAATCTTAGATGTACAGCATCAGTTACAAAGAAGAAAAAGCAAAGCCAGACTACATTAGGAGGTACACTCCACTTGAAATACTTCCTAACAGTTTTTATTTTGAGGATAATTTTAGCATTCATTTACCCAACTGCTGTGATACTGAAACTCACTTGCCAGTGCTTTTTTGCCAGCAGCATGATAAGCAATAATGTACTTTTTTCCATCTCGATCTTCTGTTTTAGTCTCCAGTCCAGGAAACAAAGACTTCACAGCCTGATGGATAACTGTTCTTTTTTCTTTGGTGTCTTCAATTACCTGTGTTAATACACACACATGCAGAAACCAAATAAAGTAGTACAAATGGGGAGGGATTCTCTAAGTTAAATTCTGCAGCCTTAAAGAAAAGCCACCAAATTACACTAAAGTACCAAATAGGTAAACTTTTTAAGAAGTCTGGCCTACTCAATAAAATTAGCTTGATAAACAATAAATAACTCTGTTACAAACCCATCTCAACATTCATAAAAGACAATTCTCAAGATTTATTTTTCTCTTCTATGCTTAATAAAATCCTCCCTTCTACTGAAAACTTCAGCAAAATTAAGTTTTTCTATATGGATTAAAGGAAAAAAAATAGCTAGATAAGATTATTTAATGTGTGAATGCTTATTTTAAATTACCAGATTTAATCCTACTCATCTCTTTGTCCCAAATGTAGCTCAACAGTTATTCTTCAATAAATAGAATATTTGGATGTTTAAAAATGCCAACTTTTAATTTCATTTCTTGTTACAGAAGAGCATATTTATCTTCTTTTCTATTAAATCATTAAACACTGACCTTGAAAATAGTCTTTCATCAGGATAGATGTTTAATGTAATCCTTCTTACATTATAATCCTATAAAATACTACTCAACAGAAAACAAAAATACTGCAAGAAAATTTTAACACCACAGAAATTAAGACGTGTATTTGAGTTCATGTGTACAGTCCCACTGAAACCACAATGACAACTCATGTTTTGAGTATATGTGTAAAGCTTTACAGAATTCAAGCTGGAACTGGAAACATTTCAGTATTACCTGCTGCGTCATGTTCAAACTGCTCTTATACCTCACATGCACAAGAAAACACATACCTTCCGCTCACTCACCTCCTCCCTCCCCCAAACTTCATATAATTTATTAATTTTACCTCTATGGCAACACTAGTTTCCTTATTCTTAAGAAGCTGGAGCTCCTCTAAACGCTGCTTGTCTTCATCTGACAAAACTGTAAAGGTTTCTTCTGATGGGTCCTAATAGATATTTGAGGGGGGAAAGAACAAAATATCCAATAACCTTCACAGAACAACTTCCAGCCTTTTAATGCTTTTGCTTAAGGAGCATAGACATTACCAAATTTTTACCTCAAAATTTACCTCATCATCCACTGGAACAGAGAAGTCATCTAAATGGCTCACACGTCCATCTTTGCCAATTTCATGAACAACAAAGTCTGAGTACCTGATAGGAAAAAACACCAATTAAAATTGTAATTAAAAAAAAAACAAAACCAAACTATCCCACATCAAGTCCTTTCCCAATAAGCACTTTCTTAGCGGAATTCATTCAAGAATTCCAAGTTCATTTAATTCAATTCACACTTAAAAAACTCCATCCATGAGAAATATGTACATGTCCTCACCCCTCAGAAGGATACCATGAGAACGCAGAAGAGAGTCTGGCATATCTAAACACAGCAGACTTCTTTCCAGTTAACTGAACACCTGCTCTAGTTATTCTGAGTCATTTTCTCACTAGCTTGCAGAGATTAGTAATGCATATCCTCAATTCCAGTCATTTCTGACAATTAAGGCTCTACTGCATGGCTACAAGGTGAATACAAATGCCTTAACCCTGTCACTTCAAATAACCTGTAGAATAAAGTACATGGAAAGCCAAATTCAGTTATGTGCATTCAGTTATAGAGAACATCTTTCCAATGAACAGTTACTTTGCAAACTCTGTGATAGCAACAAAGGATGACTGTGACAATTTTGATCAAGTCCTTATGTCCAATAATAAAAACATCCTGACTTTAACAGAATGCAGACTGTGTTGTGATTGCTAAATGATCTTTAAGTAGCATCTGCTTGTAAAGAAAAAAAACCAACCTGTATTCTATGAATGTTGAAAGATGAAGAAAACATCACCAAAACTTTCTACTGTGTGTCTCCCAAGCCCCCCATTTGCCATACGTCTGTGCAGCCATACATCATATTGATAGAATATCCTCCTGAGCAGGTCTTGCATCCTCTCTCTTACTGCCTCCAGCCTGCAGATGTCTAGACATGCTAGTGACTGGTACCATAAAACACCAGGAGTAAATTAACGACAGGTGTTAGAAACTAGGATCAAAGAAAAACCACAAGCCTACGAACATTTCTACCACCCGGCCACCTATGGCCACCGTGGCTCAAAACTGGCAGACTTCCCACAAGGAGGCTCAGGCTCACCACAGACTGTGTTCCCCAGTGAAGGATTATGCCAGCTGCTTAACGCTGCATATAAAGATTAAATACATACATAATATTTATGTATCACATTAGTATGTAAAATGATCTATATATGAAGCCAGTATTTAAAAACAGGGTCTCCTTAGTGTGTAAACATAACATCCTTAAGTGCTTTGCTAACTCAGGGCAACAATGAGTCTCACTTCAGTGAGTTTTTGCATTTGCATTCCCTTTCGTTCAGAGGTGTTATTTAATTTAAAAAACCTAGAAGTATCATTTAAAAAAGCTACTAAAACCCAAAGATCTTATTAAATATATAATGTAAAATTCCACACCCTGGGTTATAAAATTTCCTTTTATGTTTTGTAAATGACATTACAACTGATGAGACTATAATTTAAAGCCTAATGAACCATCTGACAAGAAACTTGCTTAAAGACATTGGCAGAAAGAAGTCAGGGAAAAGCAAGGATGACCCAAAGAGGGAGGGTTTCCGTACCATTCTCCAGTTCATCTTGTGTTAGTGCTGAAGAGTGGTACAAAAGGTGCCACTTTTGTTTGCACAAAAGGTGCAAAAGGCTTTGTGCTGTATGCTGCTGCCAGAGAGCAAGACAAACAGCAAAGGTCAGCGTAACCAGCTATTTCTACCCATACACTACTTCTTCAGAGATCTGTTTGACAGGAAAGAAAAAGAAAAGAAAAGGAAAAAAAAAAAACCAAAACACACAACACAACAATCTAGGAAAGTCCCAAATTAAACCTTTCTTTCAGTCTCAGCACTAGGAAAAGAAAGTAATAAACCTCTCAAGTGGCTGCACATAATCCAGTTGCATCATGAGTCAGAAAATGGAGAAAGAGACCTGCTTAACACAAGGAATTAATATACATAACAAAGGAAATAATATACATAACAAGACAAGTTACCTCTCTTTTAAGATTCCAGAAAACCCTTTATGAGAGCTAACAAATTTTGTTATGCCAACATCACTTTCTGTCAGCCCATGCTTCATCATGTCTGCAAAGCTCTCTGGATCTCCATCTTCATCACTGTCCTCGAGATCCTCGTCTTCCTGCTCCTCACTTTCCTCACGGGGGATGATTTCATTTTTCGTTTCTTCAAGCAGAGATTTGTCAGGTTGTTCTGTTACAGTCTCAATGTTCTGCCCAGAGCTGTTCTCTGTCTTAGACTTCTCTGAGGTCTTCTGTCTTTTAATTTCGTCTGCATTAGCCACATCATCCTCAGAGCGAGGACGTTTCAAGGATACACTATTCATTTCTACAGTTTCCATGTTTAAGGCACAGTGTAGGATAGAGAGCCCTGAAGAGCAAGAAGAATGGCTTATTTCCTGTCTGCTTAAGAGCAATACCAAAACATTGTCTCTTCGCTCCAAGGACTCTGCCCCCTGCAACAGTTTAGGAAAACCAGATAACTTTCTGCGTTTTTAAGTTAAACATCAAGTAAAAATTTTGTACAGCTAGAAACAACATGCACTTGGGAAGAGAGAAGGGAGACATTAAGGGGGTTAATACCCACCCAAGGCAGCATGCACGTTAGGCTAGAGAAGAGCAGGATTCAATACTACACCAACCATTTACCATCAGTCTTCCCAACTCCTACGTTCAGCCCTGACAGGTTCTACTGTCAATAGCAATTTAGTGTCTAGGAAACTTTTTATTCCAAATCCTTCTGTTCAACATGGCTAGTCTCAATTATTCCTTGTTCTACCAAAATTCCATCTTGCAAGGATTGGGGGAGGATGGCTCGATTCCCCCAAACCTGAAATCTCATCTTTTCCTTTTCTACATTCATCTTTTCTAACACTCAGAATCCTACACAGAACTCAAGGTGGTAGCAATTTGTACTGAAAGCTAAGAGGGATGAGATAACAAAATCATTGAATGAGTGGGACAAACAAAACAACAAGGAAGTGAAATGATCTCTGAGAAGAACATGACTACTCACACTGGTGGAGCAGAGCTCTGACTCTTCCCTGGCAATTTGAGCTGTGACCTTTGTGTCAGCAGAACTAGCACCTTCAGATCTGAAAAACAGAAGAAAACTCTTTGAGAAAATTTTAGGCAAAAAGCCACCCAACTACAAAAACGTGTATGAATATGATCACTACAGAAAGTGACCACCTCTAAACCCAGGCACCAGCAGTTCTATGGGCACAAACTTAAAAGGAAGAATTCCATCTAAACATGAGGAGGAACTTCTCTACTTTGAGGGTGTCAGAGCACCGGAATAGGCTGCCCAGGGAGGTGGTGGAGTCTCCTTCTCTGGAGACATTCAAAACCCGCCTGGACATATTCCTGTGCAACCTGCTCTAGGTGGACCTGCTTTGCCAGGAGTGTTGGACTAGATGATCTCCAGAGGTCCCTTTCAACCCCACATCATTCTGTGACTCTGTGCGATTCTGTACAGGAGCAGACACAACTGCTCAGATGGACAAAGTAATAATAAATATGATTGTAAAAGCACTACTAACCTACTGACATAATACAACACTGATGTTTAGTAAACAACAGCAGAGAAGTTTGATTTTATTTCTATGTTTATGAAAGGAGACTGGTCCTGTTGTTGCCTAATTATAGCAACTCTTGTCTCCCAGCATCACCCAAGTGGCCCAACGGTGCGCTGAGGATAAACCACAAGTTTTAGTAGCAGGGGGCTGAAGGGGAGAACTGGTCATGGCCAGTTCCAGTTGGCTCCATAATGGACCAAACCCACCACCTGCCAAAACTCCAACCCATCAGATGAGAACACGGTGCCTCTGCACTGGCTTAAGAAAAGGAAGAGCTACCAGTGGCAGAAAGCACAATGGAAGTGCAGGAGGCAGCATGTGACAGCACGCTAAAAAGGACACAGGGAAGGGGATATTGTTGGGGATGCAGGTGCAATTTTGGAAAGAGGTTCTCCACACCAGAGCAGGGACACCTTGAGGGGACCATGGTCCATGAAGGGGCACAAGAAAAGAAAAAGAAGGAGGAGCAGAAAGAAATCTCCATCCACCAACCCCAACTTCCTGAACAGAGTCTAACCTGTGGGGACAACCAGGAGAGGGGAGGAAAGCAGGGAGAGAAGGTGTCTGGAGCAAAGCTAAGCCTGGGGAAGGGTAAGGAAAAGAGTTTTCCCCAAGTGCTTGTTTAACTCTGTCTTATTTGTATTTCACTAGCCAAAGCAGTAATTAAAAGCTTATGTTAACTGGTCAAAAATTAAATCAAATTCCTCGAGTCAAGACAGTTTTGCCCATGACAACAGGCAAGTTTCTAAATTAATAGGATTCAACTATTACCAATAAATTAATCTAGGCACAGAGCAGTATTTTAGAGCTACACACATCATTCTCTATTATTTCTCCAGCCACTAGACAGCATATTTGATTTAATTTTAAAGGGTATGTTTTTAAAGGAAGACTCATTACTAACTTGATAATCACCACGTGCTGGGTTGTTAGCTAACTGTTACTAGTTAGCTGTTAGCTACTACTGATTTCATTCCCTGGACTGTCCGCTGTAGAGGTCACAAACTTCAGGTAAAGAGGGAAAAACAACTGTTTTAGAAACACCTGAAGTGTTTTGCTGAAGAACTGAAGATGGACGCTAGAAAAAGGAATGGACAAAAGGGAAATAAGAACTTATTTACAAAAAAAAAAAGTGTATACGATGCCTAAAGGAGTGACAAAACACATGCAGAAGAAAGCAATTGGCAAACTGATGTACTTTCAAGCAGAAAGCACCAAGTTCAGTTTGTCCTCAAATAAAAGTGAAAGTATATAAAATCCTTCTTTAAAAGAAAAAAACCAAACAAAACAAAGCCAAGAGAAGCAATTTACCAGCATCTCCAGATTCTTCTCCTGAGTTCTCAAGTTTACAGAGCCCGTGTTATAAAGCACTGAGGTGGAAAAGGCCTCTAGACGGCTTATGGATGCCTTCGCATGGGAAAGAAACCACCACGCAGCACAGTGACACCCTCTGGGACACCTGCCAGGGAAGGTAACAAGACAAGCCTCGTATTTCTAAAATAAAACTGTAACACCTAGTCACTAAACGACCCAAAGTGTTAGAAGAATTCAATGTTGGCCACAAACACGCCGAAGTTGTCAGGTACAGCCTATTCTCACAAGCAGAATGACTCACATACAACGAAGTACCGCCCTGTGCCAAATGGTGGCCGTCATCTGAAATGACTTCTGCAGGATCATTACTTTGGAGGGAGCGAGTTGGAGTGAGTGGGGCACACACTGTCTCCCTTGTGAGGCTGCTCACCAGAGGCGCCCATTATTTACCCACAGCTGCTCAACCATCTTGGTCCTTTCACTCACAAACAGGTGTTTCTTTCCATAAAAGCCAAAATCTGCATAAGCTCAGCGGCAATTGGTTTTTTTTGTTTGTTTGTTTTGTCTTTTTTTTTTTTGTTTTAGCAGAGACTGGATTTGCTAACTGCAAATGAAGGGCTGGATTCTCCCTCCCCGGCAAGAAACGCTGTGACGGCTGCTGGCGCGGTACCCGCCAGGCAGACACGCTCCGGGCTGCGGGGCGCTCCCTACTTAAAAGCGATAAATAAAGGGGTAAGAGCAGGGCAGCGCTGGTTTCTCACGAGAAGAGGTAGATGGGATTAAAAGAGGCGAAAAAAGGAGAGTGGGCGATGATACAGCAGCGCCCGAAAACCGCCTCCTCCAGGCGGGGGGGAACGGGGAGCGCCCACCAGCCGTGGCGGGGTGCGGGAAGGCGGCGGCGGCGGCTCGGCCCCTACGCGGCGGTGCGGGGCCGGGCAGCCGCGTCAGGCAGCGCTCCGGCGGGGCCGGGCCGGGGGAGCGGCGGCGGGTCCCGCAGGGCGAGAGCAAGCGAAAGGGTTGGTGCAGGCGGGCGGACGGGGAGGAGACGGGAGAGAAGGGCAGCCCGTGGGGTCCCGCCACCACGCGGGGAGGCGGGGGGGAAGTTGCCCCAAGGCCGAGCCCCCGCCGGCCGCCCGGGCTGGCAGCGGGAACTCAGAGCCGGAGCCGGCGCCACCGCGGAGGCCGCGGCTCCCCCCCGCCCGCCGAGGAGCCCGGGGCGGCCGCGGCTGGCGGGGGAGGGCGCGGCTCCGCCCGCCACCAGGGGCAGGAACCGGAGGGGGGGGGGGGGTGCCCNNGGGACCCGGGGGGGGGGGGGGGGTGCCACTTACCCGCACGCCGGCACGGGAGGACGGGCCGGGAGCCAGCGCCGCGGGGAAGGAGGCGGGCGGTAGCGGCGGGAGCGACCGGCGCGGGCCCGCCCCGGCTCCGCGTGTGCGGAGGCGGCCTCCTGCCTGCGCCCGCCCCCGGCCGCCCCAGCGCCGCCCGGCCGGGGAGCAGCGCTCCCTCCCGCCCCGCCGCGGCCATTTGCCGGCGGCAGCGCCTCCGCGCCCCGGCCCGAACTCCGCAGAGCCGCTGCTTAGCGGTGCGGGACTGGCCGCGGCCGCCCGGGACGGGGAAGCGGCAAAGAGCGCCCGGCGCTGCCCGCCGGGCTGGGTCTTAAGGCGGAAGGAAGGAGGTGCCATTAGCAGGGCGCCTGGCGACGGCCTAATCGTGTTTAATTAAAGAGTTTGCAGGCCGGGCCGGGCGCGGGTGGGTGGCGGGGAGCGGCGGCCCCGGCTGCTACCAGCGAGGGCGATGCGGGAGGGGCGGAGGTGGTCCCCCCGCACCGAGGGGCTGCCCCGGACTCCCTTCCATCGCCTCTGATCTGCCGGAGCTTCCTTCGAAGGTAAAAGAGCGGTTTGAAACATCTGGGGGAAACAGACAAGAACTTACAAACGAACAGCAGCTCTACAGAAAAAGGCTAATTTCCAAAATAGAGCTGTAGCCCGAGCAGGGAGCGATGTATGAGATACTGGCCTTCCTGAGCTCCCCTAACGTTACAGACAGATTGCTCCAACTGAACATTCAATGTTCAAGTACCGTTTCAAAGCCTACAGTATACCTATGCCAAACATGCTACTGTTTTAAAACTAAATAAAACGATGCTGGATCTGTACTATGAGCCTTTTCTGACATTGTCAGAATGTCATCCTCTACCTTCCTTTCTATTTTAAGCCGTGGTGCAAAGAACATCTTTTCATTAACTTCAACGGGTCTTTACTTCTAAGACCCTTTGTGTCTTATCTTAATCCTAGCCAGCCTCTGACTTCTCTGCCAGGCTATTAATGCCATTCTTCAGTGTCTCATATTTCTCCTTCTCTAGTTGTGTTCTAATCACACACTGGTATGTGATGAGACTTAAAATTGCTATGTATATATGGGTCACTTATTTTGTGTACTTACTTTCTTATTCTACTCCAGGAGGGGAGGTACCGCAATGGAGTGCGGAAAGACCACATCAAGAAAACGCTTGCTGCAGGTAGAAGGGAAGGAGCAAAGATTGGTGGCTACCAGTTCTGAGCAGAGATGGAGGCATAGACATCTATTTTATGGAGTACTAGGGGATCAAAGCTGTGTCTTTATCACAGAGCTTCAGTTTACCCCTTGTCGACCCTTCTCACTTGGAATTTAAATATCCTACTAGAAACCAGTAGGGGTACCATGGGTTTAATGTGCT
This sequence comes from Scolopax mira, assembly GCA_004320125.1. NCBI lineage: Eukaryota > Metazoa > Chordata > Aves > Charadriiformes > Scolopacidae > Scolopax > Scolopax mira. The sequence goes on along the minus strand of BJBW01002327.1, from coordinate 110,951 downwards.
CCTGGCAACAGGTCAACAGTGGACTAAAAACAGGGATAGACATTAGCAATCAACACAGCAGAGCATGGTCCTTCTGAAGGCTGTAGCATCATGGAGGAATCCAGAGCTGTGACTACTGTTGCCCAGCTCCCAGGCTGTCTCGGTGGTAGGGACAATACAAATACAAACACAGCTTGAACGTTGCTGTCATCTGACCAATTACTATAGCCACGGTATGTAGATGGTGAACAGTTGCTCCTTCACCTCTCCCAGGCAAAGATGTATTATCTTGCTGAAAATACCTGGCTGGGGAGTTCCTTCAGCAAGGCCTCTACCATGCAGCATTTTTTCTCATGTAACTCTTTGCTTCTTTCATCTTGTGCAGGAGAAGTTCCCTAAAGTACTGATTTTTCCTCTTCCAAATTCCTCCATTAAGTATCTCCCTGTCTGCGAAATCCTTGTCGGTACTTAAGTAGGTTGTATGTTACAACCTGTGCTTGGTATGATAATTACCCTACTGTTAGTTCTCCCTGTTGACTATACTTGTCTGTCATCCATTACCATCACCTTGGATTGAATAGAATTTGGAGTGGCATGAAGTGCCTCATACAGTGAAGAACAAGCATTTTGAAGGACCTGCAGGTGCTACCAGGAGGTAAATAGCTAATAAGATCATTACTATGCATTTCTCAACTTTTCTAATATATTCAGCAAAGTTTATTACTCTTTTCTCAACACTAGCATGCAATCTCTGAAATATTAAAGAACTATTTGCCCATGTCTAAGAATCTACAGACCAATTCCTAGAGACCATCATTCCTATGGTTCAGGGGCTGGAAGGAGGGAATCTCTAGTTCTGCTTCTGACATAAAACTGAGCTGTTCTGGCAAGTAGAGACCACCAGTAGTTAAAAGATGGCATGTGCAGTCACCTTCTGCTACAGTCTACTATAGCACACGGTTTCCAAGTGCGGGCTTGGCGAAGGGCACATGGTCATCACCACTTTCTCTTTCCTTTAGTCAAGTGCTCCTTTCACATATGGAAGTATAGTGTAAAATATAATAGGAAAATAATGACATGGCTGCAACTTCAGCTTGATTTTTTTGCTCTGGGTGGTTCATCAATTAAAAATAATATACCCATCATTGTGGTATCGTTAAAGTACTTTTTTTAATCTCAATTAAAATGTGAATATCAGTACACTCCCACAGAAACTTTATTTTAATGCAACCTAAGGAAATTTGTTTTGTGGAAAAAAATTATGACTGACCATAGTTATGGCCTGTAGTAAGTTTATAATGTCTTTCTACACTCAGATTCCCCAGGAGAGGAAATCAGCTTAGCACATATTGGCAGATGGGAGCATAAGTCTGGGTAGGAAGAGAACACAAGTGAGAAGCATGTTGAGTCAGTCTCCTCCAAAGATGCTTCTTGAAAACCCAAAGGTTCAAAGTTAAGCTGTTCCCACCCCGTCAAAAAAACTAATAAAATAGAGCAGCAATAACTGCACTCACTCCTTTTTCAGTTTTATGTCTCCCAGGGGCACAGAGTCAGGAAGATAAGTTGTAATTTTACACCTCTTTGCGCCAGCTGCACTTTACTGGTCTGATTTTTACCTGTCAATAATAGCACTACAGAGAATTAAAATGAAAGAACTATTAAAAAGTCTAATGTATTTTTCATATGTAGGTTGTTTGCATTTCTAATTCTTATTTTGAAGCCTTTCATGAAGTGAAAAGTGGAGGTGATAACTGATTACCATGCAAAACCTAAAAGTAGAGTATTATGAAAAAAAGTGTGGTTTTTTTCAGACATAGAGAACTTAATGAAGAAGGTAAGTAATTTCAGTAGGGGCTTTTCTTTAAAGTATGTCAAAAACTGTCCAAAAAGAATCATTCATATTTCCAAAATAATGACAAAAAAACAGCTTCCAGAGATGACAAATTATGAAGGTTTAGAGCAGTTTAATAGGCTGTCACCTTTAAATTGATTCTTCCCCTTTTCCCTTCCCCCATGCCTTTTTTAAAATGAAAAGCAGCTTACTTTTCAAACTAATCTCTCCAAATCCCTTGGTCAATTAGTTTGGAATAGGAGAAAGGTGGAAAAACATCTTATCTAGACAGACAATGAGAATTATAGGCAGAGAGGACTGGGGTTTTTTTTGACCAAGTTTGTTCCTCTTTAAAAAATTAATGATATAAAGGCAGCTGTAAACAAATCGTCAGTTACTGTGCTGTAGAGGGTAATTTTAAATTAAGAATGTTTGTGACTGTGGAAGATTAAGTAAAACCTTAACCACAGAACTGGGAGGTAACTGTGAAATACATTTTCTTTTTGTATCTTTATTCCACTGTTAGAAGTTTGATGCGGGGATGCTGTAAAGCTTTGCAGCAGCGTAGACAAAACAGGATGTTATCGCCCCCAGATCAAGTATCTTTGAGTGGCAGCGTTCAATTTTTGTGAAGACGGTAAAGAGCAAGTGTTACAAGAAACAGGAATCTGAGCTGGGAGGAATAATTATATATTTCTGCCCTCACCCACGATTCTCTCTGATAGGCCCTTCTCCTCCGAGGGCTGAAAGACCTTTCTGTGTGTTTGGGCTCGTGCCCAGCGCATGGGAAGAGGAAAAGAGCTGCTCCCACTGCTCTCCCAAGGGCTGCGGGAGCACTGAGATGCTGAGCAGGGCTGGGGGGGACCATCTCCCGCAGCAAAGCGGCTGCCTCCCATGCAGGAGGAAGAGAGGAAGGCTGGGAAGGTGGAGGGGGAAGATGAGAAGATGAGCAGTCCTGGCAGCTCACGCTAAAAACACTTCAGAAGCCACAGCGTTCACATCCAAGATTGACGGACATTGAACTAAGATGGATTATGGCAATACCCATAGTATTTTTTTACTCATAGCTGTGAGTGGCTTTAAAATCTCATTCTTCCTCATCCATATACAGAAAATCTTGATACCTGCATTTGGTTAACTTCTAGACTGTAGCCATATTGTAGTGTTCCCTCTTTTACATGCCTAATTCTTCACGTAGTTTGTGGACAATAAAATCTGGAACACAGGCAATCCTCTACCTTTCTATCACCTTTCTCTTTTCCACCGCCTGGAGATACTATTGATCCTTCATTCACTTGTGGAGTTGTCCAAGCTGATTAGCACTGGCAACAGTAATCCCTGGGCTCTCTCTGTGCCAAAAGGAGCACAACTGACTTGAGGCTGCTGTCTAGGAGGAGTCCAGTGAACACTCACAATTTCAAATAGGAAACAGGTAACAAGAACGTATTCCATCACAGTGTCATTGTCCTAGCAGCTTGTTTAGCTGGGCATTAACTGGGACAGTGCCTCGGTACTGGGAGCACACAACTAAGCTCTCCTATGCAGTTAAGGATGAGGACTAGGATCCTGAAAACATCCCAGCAAAATTTCCCTGTTACATGGAGCAAGAGGTACATGGAGCAGTTTTTAATCATTGAGGTCAGTGACTAGCATGACAACATTTTTATGACATAGAAATTATTCACAGTCAGTTGGAAGGTCTGTGAGGAGGTCAGGAAGCTGCCTTGGTGGCAAACTGATGGAATGCCTTGCAGCAAACCCAGTCTCTCAGGCACCTGCTGGTGGTCAGCTGGGAACATGGAGTATGTCCTAAGAGCAACCACAATCACTGTATTTTTCAGTGTACAAAATTACCTTGTAATTATGAAGTAAGTGCAATGTTAGGGAAGATTCTCCTTTGAGACCAAGCTCAGCTGTGGGGCATGGTGGAAGCCATATACTGGGCTGACACAGTGGTTTGCTTGATTCTACTTTTTTATGTCAGACACTTGCCAATGTTGCTAATGAATACTAGGGGGGGGAAGAAATCTGAAAATGCCCTAAAGGAAATGATAAAATAGAATATTAGCTCTGTGTTTCTGCTCCCAGATAGTCATGCAGTCCATTTAGTTACTACACAAGGTTTAAAATGTTCAGAAGGAATTCCAAATATGATTTTTTAGTATCCACATAACCTCTGAATCTAAACTCTAATAAAGCTTTTCACCAAAATGAGATGTTAATTAGTCAACACTATATTCAGCCTTGTTCATTTTTGTTTAAAAAAACATTTACTTCTGCAGAAAGGCACCCAAAACCTGTACTATTCATGCTACTCTGTTTCTGTGGAAACTGTGTATTGGAGCGGAGTAGGAAAAACAGGGGGGAGAGAAGGAGAGGTGAAGTGTTTTTGGCTGAAGTCCCGTTGGCCAGTCCCAGTTTCAGCTGGGGGAACTCAGACAAGCGAGCCCTCAAGGCTACAGTCCAGACAGTTCTCATCCCTCCTCCCCTGAACTTGTGGCAAGGGAGGAGCCTGGTTCAACAGACACCATTCAAAAAGTGTTTGCCTAAGCAATTTATCTGTTTTTTTCCCTGATTTTAACTTTATATTAAAGAGGTGATGATATTTACAGATATTTTATATATCAAGAAATGTGATTTATATATCATTACTGTAGCTGATTAGTAATGTTAGTCAATAGCTGCCTAAAGTGGTAGAGTAAGGTCTGCTCTGAAGTGAGCCTTCCATTGACAGACCTGTTGTACAGCCACTGGTCTTCTGAAAAGCACCATTGTATCCTTGAAAGGACACTCTCCTCTCCCAAGACTGAAAAGACACCTTTTTATCATTCTGGGGCTTCCAAAATATGCATGGTTTTGATGAATTGCTATGAAAGACAGGCAGCCTTGACTAACAAACTCAGCTATTTTTCTGTTCCCTGACAATTGTGTCACTGACAGTCACACTGCTTGCTTTTAGAGTAAGAGACTTTTCCTAAAAATACCTAAATTACAAAAGAATGTATGGTGGGTTTTTTTCTATTGCTAATCATTATTTCCCCGCTCTGTGTGGGTGTGAGTCAGGGTAAAAATTCCAGCATGATACAGTTGTGATTGATGGCCTTATTCTGTGGAAGGAGAAGGGTGGGTGGGTGTGTCCGTTTCTAACACATTAAAAAATAAAATAAATAAATGAGCAGACTGTCATTGCGGTCTGAGGTTCCAGGTTGGAGAGCCTGGGTATTTTCCTGTCTGGCCTCAGAACGCACACGCTGCTACAGAAGAAACGTGCAGCACATAATGCCATGTCCAAAGTTCAGTAGAGAATTCGGAATTACTGCAGGAAAAGAGGAAGGAACAGAAAAAGCATCTTGCAAGAGTGGAGATTATTATGAAAGAGTAACTAAGGAAATTACATTATCTTTTTCAATTCAGGTATAAGTGTGTGCAGACCCAAGAATTTCTTGCAGGTAGAAGCTAAAGGGAAGGGCTAAACTCAGAGGGGTAGTAGCTCAGGCCTCTGCGTGGAGAAATGAACGCCTGCTTCTCGCTCTGCTGCTCCTTCAGCTTCTTAGGAAGACATTCAAATCTCTTCAAGTCTCTCAAATCTCTATGCAGGAGAGTTGGCAATCAAACACGAGGAGAGTTAACTGGGACAATTCAGGGAACCCCGCAGCCTTTCCCTTTGTGTGCCTGGGGTGTGTTGCGCAGTGCATGAAAGCAGCAGGAAGAGAAAAGAGAAAAAAGCAGAAAAGCTTTTTCTGCCTTCGTTCTTTTGTGTATGACTGATTTCACAAACTGCAACAGAGTTGCAGTTCAGCCTAACTTCTCAGTTTTATTTGATATTTGTAAGCCATTCTGTATTTTAGAAAAGTATTTATTGCTTGCATTTGGCAGTTCTGATCGCACTCCTCTTTGGGTTCTTCAGACTTTGAGTTTGATAGCTTAAGAAATATCTGTTTGTTGAAGTGCTTATTGCTGCTCACCCATTTGCAATGAACAGGAAGTTCAGACCACACAAAGATATTATTGATACAGTCAGAACATGCCAGAAACACACTGCATTGAAGCAACACTCCATTAACCTAAGTTAGGTAGTGCAGAAAAGTGATCACATTTATGTCAATATATGCTTTAGGAGACAAATTAGCCCTTTATTGACTGTAATCCATAAAATTCATCAGGCACAAAACAGAAGGCATTAATCAGCAGTTACTTGGCTCTACACTTCTCCCTACAATAGGGTCTGGAATTGCCCTTTACAAGCCAAGAAAATGTGAAAAGCTCACTCCAGTGCAGTATGAAAGTCCCATTTGAAAATCCTGATGATAGCCATGCCAAGTAAACAGCCTTCCCAGAAAGACTGTGTCTCACTGCTGCACTGCAACATCACACAGCAGCCATAGCTGGCCAGTTCCAGAGAGTACGGAGACTTTCCGAAGCACAATGCACTCCTCTGTGAACACACTGTCCTTTGGTAGGTCCATTAAGTTTTGGTACCACTCTTCGTCATCAGTGGTCTACTAATAATAACTTCACTCATCTTCTTGGTGTTAGCTTTTCTGCTACAGAAATATAGTTGAGGATAGAGTGGCAATTAAAATATGTATTATCTTGTACAAAAGTCTTGTAGTTCCAATGCTTTCTCTCTTGACGACAACCATATAGTCTAATAAACCATAAAAGCTTCTTCCTGCATCTTGAAACATCCCTCTACACAGCTGTGCAATCATATGCTCACTAAGGATACATTCAGAAGAGACCCCTCCAAAAAAGAATCCACAATAAGTTTGTATTTCTGTGAAGCACACGTATGTAGTATGTGGGCAGCAGCTGCATCTCTAGCAGCATACAGTGTTGCCATTGATATGATTCTGAGAAAAAAATGCCCTAGAACACCTTGCAGACAGATTTTTAGAAATGTTCTGCTCCAGGTAGGTTGAGGAAAACTGAATCGACTCCAGGTAGTCCAAGGTAACCAGCCCACAGTGCTGTACCAAAGTCAAAAGAATTTAGGTTCAAGATTTTCCATAATTTTTACAAAAACAGTGGATGTGACAAGGTGAGGTCTTGTGAGTACCACCCTGCACAGCGACTGCTTATTGATGAAGGCACGCTCCTTTTTTCTCAGCAAGACTTGCCATAGAAATGCACACTCCAGAAGCAGGCAGCTTGACTGACTGCACGGCTGCAACCAAAGCAATGCACCTTATGCACAGTTGTAGCCCAGACTAACAAACCCATGGTTTGCTTTAAAGAACAAAACGCCAAATTCTAATTTTCTATTGTAAGACTAGACAGTTCACATAACTGACATAGAGACAGTTGTACTTTCCAAGCTAAGAACACCTTCAAAAGATCTGTATTTATTTGACTTCAAATATATTTGAGACACACTGGTAAAAATGTGAACAGAATTTAGACATTGGGAAGAATGCAGTCCAACTACTCCATGATAGAATAAATGAGAAGAGCTAAACTTGGTGCAAATGAGCAGGTATTATCTTAGAATCATAACCCTGCAATTTCTCTTGCATCCTTCAATCAGAATCAAAGTGTAAGGATCAATACTAATTTTTAAACCTCTCTTATTTATAAATCACAACATATTAATTAGCTGAAAATAATTGTGATGACAATTGAACCAATTTCTGATCATTCAAGTTTTTGAATTTGTAAAACCAGAACTCTCTGGTTTGCAAATCATGTTTTCTCAAGTTTGAAAAAGATACGGAAATTCCAATATAGTGTCCAAATGACACAATCATTTATACCAATCTCTTCTAATTCTATATACTGATTCAAGTTCTGACTGGAAAAGATTCTTCACTGGGAAGGTGGTCGGTCACTGGAACAGGATCCCCAAAGAAGTCATCACAGCACCAGCCCTGTCAGAGTTCAAGGAGCATCTGAGTGATGCTTTTAGTCACATGGTTTAGTTTTAGTAGTCTTAACTTGAGATATTCTATGATTCTAAGCTCAACAGGTACACTTTAAAGAAAATACTTAGAAGCCCTGGCCAGAAGTCACATTTTCAAACAAGTATGGCAATTAAGATGCAGATAGATTCCATTAAAAAGTATTAAGAAGATGCTGGCCTATGAAACCACTAGTTTGTTTCATGAGTAGTAAAATCAAGGAGGGTCAGGTTTTGATAAATTTGTATCCTGTCTTCCCTACATCTTCTCACCATGATGCCATCAAAACATTCAGCCTGGAGAAGAGAAGGCTCTGGGGAGACCTTATAACAGCCTAACAATATCTGAAGGGAACCTACAGGAGAGCCAGAGAGGGACTCTGTGTCAGGAAGTGCAGTGACAGGACAAGGGGTAACGGTTTTAAATTGGAAGAGGAGAGATTTAGGTTAGACACCAGAAAGAAATTCTTTACAGTGAGGGTGGTGAGGCACTGGAACAGGTTGCCCAGGGAAGTCGTGGCTGCCCCATCCCTGGAGGTGTTGAAGGCCAAGCTGGATGGGGCTTTGAGCAACCTGCTCTAGTGGGAGGTGTCCCTGCCCATGGCAGGGGGGTTGGAAGTTGTTGATCTTTAAGGTCAATTCCAACCTAAACCATTCTATGATTCTGATTCTCCCAGTCTTCCTCTTTGCCTCCTGCACTTCCATGTCTTCGGCTCCCTTCTATATCTCAAATGCCTTCTCCCCACATTGAAATATTTCTAGTTCATTTGTACATCACCCTTTGCCCTTTGCTTGCCCTTTTCCACCTTGCTGCCTGGACCATAGTAGGAAATGGGTTGACTCACTGATTTCTCCTGAGTTCTCCTTCGCTTGCCATCAATGGAGACATTAATAGTGTCTGCTCTTAGTATCCTTATAGTAATTTTGAGACTTCTAACCTACTGGCAGCTGAATTTGAAATTAAAGCAGGAGTAAAATGCAATTAGAGTAGCTTTTGGGATGATCGTCTTAGCTATTTTAATTAGTTTAGAGTATTAGATTGCTTGCACTCAGAACAAATAAATTATTTTCCACTTCAGAAAAAAAAGCTTAAGATTATAATTTATAAAGAGGTTAAATGAGTTATGAGATGTATAAGTTATTCAAAGTTAAAACTTTAAGAGCCTAACTAAAAATTTCTGACATTTGCAAATATTCTAGTGCTAGCATTTCTTGGCATTTTAAAATGACTATATTGCAAACTGTAGTATTTATGCAAGAGACAGCAATTTGACATGTATTTCTGTTTAGATCCAGAACCTTTGGCCCTACAGAAGGATGATTTTTCAATTTAAATAAATACTGCTTGAATAAAAAAACCTGTGTCTGAGGTTAACTGAGTTTCTGGTCTTCATTAATATGTCTTCATTTTACTGCTTAGAAAACAACCAGAATGCAGCATGATAACAAATGTGAAATTTTTGAAGTAGCTGTTTTGCAAAGTTTTCAGACATTGCAGACAGTAGTTGAGACTTAGGGTTCCATGCTCTCATTAATGAAATCAAACTTTCCATGAAGAACGAATGAGATAAAAAGAGAGATGTTTTTGAATTCTAAGTGCTTAAATATATGAGGTGAATTGTTGCTATATACAATAGGGATTCTTCCTTTAGCCAGAGGTCAAGCATAGAAATCCCCACAAAATTAATGCTTAAGAAACAGGAAATTAATAGTCTGCTACTTTAAGAAAAACATGGAAAGAATCTGAAATCTTTTGCTGTCTCCTGACATGGCATGATTAAGCAGTGATTAAATTTAGAAAAAAAAAAATTCTATGCACAAAGGATTCAACAAACTCATTGTTAATCTAAAATGGTCTAAACTTTCTCAAGTCCTATCTAAACTACAGCAGCATTGTGCTGCACAATATACCCCAACCCCAGCCCCTTGGTTCTTCCAGACTGGAGACCAGACCAGAGCACGACACAGCTGCTTTATGGCCTCATGCTCAATTCTTATTGCACCCATCAAAACCGGGTGGTGGAGAAGGTCGAGTGTGGCTGGCTTTCATTTCATTGTCAGCCTGGAGATTCCAGGTCCTAAATTTCTGATCAATTCTGTGATCTCCTGGCCAATGCGACCGCAATATGTTGCTACAGGACAGACTGTAGTTTAGGGTCTAAGATCCCAGAAATAGTTCTCAGCTCCACAGATCCTGTGCAACTACAGCTTGTATTAACAAACTGAAGCTAACTTTAACTAGTTAGCTTGCGTTTATCCAGCAGTGTAGCCTGCTAATTTTTCTAGGTTACTAATTAATTAGTTCAATAATTTAGTGCAGAGCAATCACAGGTCACCAGTAACAGGCTGCTGCAATGGCACCTAAGCTGGCTCATTTAGAGCTAGCACAGCCCTGCCCTCACAGCTAACTCAGACCTACAAGTTGCACTTCTACCTCTGTCTGTGATGGGTGTTTAAAAAAATTTCAGGAAGGCATTTTTGATCTTGACAACAAAAAAGTAAAATTACTAGGCTATGATGAAAAGCTGAACCATTTCTCATCAGAGAGAGGGAAAGTTAAGAGTTACACAAGGCCACTGATGTCCAAAAAATAGGACAGGAGAGGAAACATGGCTTGTACTTTTATACCTTGAGGTCTCTTTCTGAAAAAGTCATATTAGGAGGTATTTTCAAAGTCTTCTCTGAGTCTGGTCTCCTCTGCATAGCTAAGGGGATAAATTGAAGTCATGTTTTGCTTACTCAGTATCCATCCCACCTGTTTTGCTGTGTGAACAGGAATTACAGCATGTGCACTGTGATATTATTCTGGGGGCCTGCACAGTTCAATGCAACTTCTATTTTCGTCTGTCTACCTACTCATTTTCCATCTACCTCCTGAGCACGAGGGACCATACAGTACAGCAGTTTAAGTCCCACTGTTTTCACGTGACTTTTTCCATTTCTGTGCAGCTATTTCAATCAAGAAATGCAAAAAGAGACTCTCTGGGACAGCTGTGTTCCAGCGTGCTGTGAGCTACCAGGAGACTTGCACAACCTTTTACTAGTCCTCTGGGGTGAGCACAACAAGGAAGATAATTCTGGATGGCATACTCTTACACAAGATTACTTCTTCTAAGTTTGAGGAGAAAAAGATCAAGCAGGGAGTAACTCAATGCCAGAAAAAGAAAATTAAAAGCCTCAAAGCCATCTACTGGCACAATCATACTGGTCAGCTTTTGGGGCAGCACAGTTTGTCTGGGATTTTGGATAAGGGCAAAAAGGGCCGTACTGGAGGAAGTGATAACCAACCTAGATAAGGAGCAGATCTCAAGAACAATCAAATGGACAGAGAACCATGGATTTACCAAAGGACAGACTCATGTAGAAACAGAACTGATGACAGAGCCAGCGGGTAAAAGTCTGTTCTTTGGGGAAGAAATTACCCCAGTATAACCTGTGCAGATATTAGTGTGGGGGACAGCAGATGGCAGAGTATGACCCTTCCTTTGGTCAAGGACAGGAGTTGCATCTCTCCCCTGTCTCCTTTGACCCCTTGAAGCCCTTATTCTAGTGGGAATGTGTACACAATATCCAATGTAGATTCCAATAGAGGAAAGTGTACTAATGCCATTAACAATTTACTCTAGCCATGGTTTAACTGGTAACTATTAAACTTATTCAAAGCTGGGATTAGAGGCTTAGCAAGAACCAAGCATGTATCTTTTTATTTGCTCCTACTGAATTCTGCAAGTGTTACACAGGTACTAGCATTAAAGCACTGTTCCAGGGAGTATCCATGGCAAATGCCACTGAAGTATTAAGTGCATAAATATTTTTGTGCCTGCAGTGTTTGGTTTCCTCTCACTTTTAGTTCACAGTGTGTTTTACAGCCAAAAAGATAAAAATCAGATTTATTCCATGCTAACCTTGGCACCTAACTCAGTATTCTTTTAATGTTCAACTGTGTATTTTCCCTGTTCCTGCTCAATGAGTCTTACAAATGATTGAAATGTGAGAAAATCACAGTGGTCAGGGAAACTGCTGGAGAGACCTAACTGTGCCTGTTCTCCAGCTCTTTGGCTCTCTCCATTCAGTGATTTGCAAATCAGTCACCAGACTATAATGGTCTTCTGCCAGATGCCAGGAAAAATTTTTTTTTTCCAATCTGGGACCTCCAACAGATTAATATATTCTCTTGGCACTGCTGTTTGAAACTGTTACTGTTAAATACCTCTTTTATCTGACAGTCCCTCAGCAAAGGCCTCCTAACCATCAAAAATTCTGTGTAAGAATACATTAATATGAAATACTATAGGCTCTGTAGACTGGCAGCGTGGGATATAACTGTTTCTAAGCAGAAGAGAGAGATGAAATAAAAGCACAGTAAGCACATAAAATATTAATTTAAGGATTAGTATGATACAAAATGTTACAGGGTGATACTGTTTTTCCTTTTCTTCTCTCTGCGGGCAAAATCAGATACGTATTTGGTGAAAAGAACCCTGATCCAGCAAAGATTTAGAAAACAAAACCGAAAACCAAACCAGTAAATATTCAAGGATAACCTGCTGCTAATAAGCCTTGGACACAGACCTAATCTGCATCCTGAAAGAGGAGCTGGAAAGAGGGAAAAAGTGGTTACCAATAATTTAGAAGACAACTGGAACGTTAGAACATGCACATTAGAAAATCAAGGATAGTGTCTCGAGCTGCTCTTTCCCCTCATATTCAATAAGCTGCAGCCCCCACATCTGAACCAGGCTGTATGTGATATACGGAGGGGACATGTTTCACATCATCAGGTTCTTCAGCTGTCTAAGCAATTCCAGATTTTAAAGGGTAATAGTAAACCATAAACTCCTGAAATGGAAGATCACCTGGACAGATGTCCTTGACCAGGCTGGCTGCAGAGAAAAGGAGAACAGCATGCTGACAATGCATGAAATGACAAGAAATATTATTGTTAATTTCACTGCAAATAAGAGTTTTGCATTATTTTTTTTTAATTTGATGGTGGATGCCCAGTACCATTTCATAAGGCACTTTAGGTTGTAACGGAATTATTGATCCTCTTCTTCCTGAACTGTGAAGTACTTTGGGAATAGAGAGAAGAGACAGAGGGCCTTATTTATTGAAAAACAGATTTAGATGCATCCTACTGTCAGCGAATCATATCTGTGTTCTATAATTGTTTCTTCTTTTTTTTCTGCTATTTCCTGCAATTGTGTTCTTACTTCAAGAATAACGTGTAAATTAGGACAGAAAAGGAGATTTTAGGAAATGAATTTGCATATTGTAATTAGTGTTTGACGGGAATAAAAGCCATTATTTTCAACACAGGTTGAAGTCAGGTATCTGGACAAAGAATAAATTGTCCTACACTAGATTTCTTCCTCACTGGGAACTTAAATAATCATAATCCTTTAGTTTTGGGCTAACTCCCTCTCTGTATCTGGGCAGCCCAGCTAGTAAAGCACTGAGTGCTCTGGAAGGTGGGTAAACATCCTGATGCTTAGAAGTTACTGTAAATAGATGGACATCCTGTGTGAGTGCAGTTTTACAGTGTAGGGATTTTAAAGGTGTGGCTTGAGTAAATACTGCAATCGTGACATACTCTTTGGTGGCAATATTTACATTCTTCACGTTTATTATAATATTTTGCAGCTCTGAAGGCAAAAGCCTGTGTGTATTTCCTACCGCAGTCATTTGTGTTACTACAATGAATGGCAAAGTGGGTATAAAATATGATTAAATAAAACCTAAAAAATCAAGCCCACTGAATTAATTTCTAAGAAACAATGCACAAGGCAAAACTGCAATGGATTAATTCTCTGTTCTTTGAATGAATATAGCTGACAGCTTATAATAATTTTCACTGTTATTTGAAGTTACGCATCTTACAGTAGAATCACAGGGAATTTCACGTGCCTGGAGGTGGATAATCAGTCTTTATTCGGTTCTTTGAAAGTAACAAAGTTCATTTAAGAGTGTTTTTTGTGAAGGCTGGGAAGAAATACCAGTTGGCTAACAAGCCAAGCCAGTTCTCCTTTTATTTAAACAATTAGCTGTAACATTTTCTGCTTTTAAAAAATAATTTTGCTGTTTTACATGGTATAGATATGATATAGACACATCCAGATAGAATGAACCTGAATGGCTAATTCTCTCATGTTATGAACCAGGCTGGTAATGCCTATGACCGTTGAAGCTGGCTGACATTTCACTTTGTGAGATCCAGTTACTGTTAACTTTGTAAAATTTTAATCATATGGGATGAAATATACCATGCTGAGTAATGGAATAACTCATCCTTTTTTAAAGAATGTTGTTTTGATCACATTAAAAGAATACCGAGACACTTCTTGGAAATTCCCCTCTAGCACAGTAGTTCCTTGGCTCCAGTATGTAGTAAAGACTAATTAATTAAGCAATAGCGTCACGGTAAACAATAGTGTAAATACAGTAATAAACTGTAGCTGCTAATGAATGTTGCCCATGTAACTGAGCCATCACTTACCCATTGGCTGCTTCCTACAAAGCAGGATGAGCTTACTCTGCTGTCAAGATGAAGTTTTCAAACTGTACCCAGACAATCCAGTTTGTCCAGTGCTTCTTTACTGGCCATTCCACTAAGAGAAATTTATTTCAGAATGCATTGTAACCTGCAAGTTTGTAAAGGAACACTGGTCCTCACCGAGATACAGAAGGGTGATGGCTGTTAATTTCCCAGAAAGGTGTTGGTGAGGGTGTTGTAGCAATGATGTCACACTGAAGGATGTGTGAAGAAAGGACATCCAGGGCACCATTGACATAACATGGCATCATCCTGCTAGTCAGCTGGTGTCTGATTTTTCTGAAGACTGTGAAAACATCTTGTATCAAGTCAAAGTACAGGGAAGGTTGTGGAGAAAAAAGAGGCTTTATTCTTCAAGAAAATATGAGTCAATTGCTTCCTCTTACATTAAGCTTGAGCTTATGTTCATCCCTTGTTGTTTTCATTGTGACTATTGTTTGTATACTCCAAAACAAGAGAAAAGGAAACTGGGTAAACCCTGCATCTAATTTCAAAGTGGATTCTCATCTCACTGGTTGATAATCCCTACCTTCGAATAGGAAGCTGAGATTTCATAGGAAGAGGCCTCAATATTAAAGATGTGCCTTTGCAATCCCTATTAAAATCTTGTAAAATTTGGCCAAATTATGAGACTTTGTAAAACAGCATTTTGCACGTTGGATAGAGACATGTGAGAGTTTAATAATTAAGTCTCAAAATATTCCATACTCGCTTATCAGATAAATCTCCCACATGCATGACCAGACTGCATAGCTACCATTCAGAGACAAATAGTAGGCATAAGTCCAAACCACCACTGCATCACTGCTGATAAACTTTCCCTATAATTGCTTGTGTTGTTTTATCACTGCTGAAGAACTTTCCCTGTAATTGTTTGTGTTGTGTTTGATCAGGAAACTGAGTAGTCACTAATCTTTCAGTGATTATCTCTTCTCTTGCTGACCTTTCATCAGGATGAAGCAAGAAACATCCAATTTAAATAGAAAAAAAAAAGGCAATAGATTAGAACAAGGAGATGAGAGAGATTGAAATGAGAAGGCCAAGCTGGATAATGAGCTGGTAACTAGGAACAGAGGGGGCTAATGGAGATATTTTAGACAAGGACCCAGGAAACTGGAGGCGCTTTAACTGAAGGGGTGTTTGGGATCCTGCTGGAAGTAATGGAGGAAGCTAGAATGAGACATTTGGGAAATCTGGGTACTTCCACACAAGAAGAAATAATATCCTTAAAATATTGCCACAGTCTCTTTTAATCCTATTTCAGATCTGAGTTAAGTCATGCCAGTTCATGCCCTATTTTACACTGCGTACAATACGTATCTGGGTTGATGCAGCTATTTCTGCTTTGTCCTTTATATCTCTCTTCTCGTATTAATAATCCTAATTTACTTGATAAACAAGAATTCTCGACCAATGTTAACTCTCTGCAGCTGGCACACATTTTGTAGATGAAGAAAATGAGTCAGGTGAGTCATGTAATTTGCTTTAGGAAGAGCACAATGAATCAGGGAATGAGCCAGGAATTTAAATTCAGGAATTTCTGAACTCCTGTTTTTTTTCTGGAAATTCCAACTCACATTTCTTAATATTTATTCTACAGTTACACGACTGAGATAACAAGCTTACTTTTCTTGTTTAACATGTGCATTGGTCCTATTAATGTTAACTGGTTATACTGAAGCAGTGATGAGCCAACAGTCCTCCTGACTTTAAAAGCAAACCCAGCTTATTAATTACTGTTGTTTAATACTTCCTATCTGTAAGTTTTTTGCCTGTGTTGCTCAAAACCAAGCTGAGAATTGTCCTCTTTGCTTTGTTTACATACTAGAGGAGGGGGAAAAAGGCACATTGGTAGCCAGAAATTCTTTAAGTGAAAAGAGGACAGAGTCATTGTTTGCATGCCTCCACAAGTGTATCATACTTAAAGAAATGCAGAATGGGGGTGGCAACTGAAGGAACAAGAGACAACCATGAAAAGAAAGAGGATAAGAAGGCTGGACTTGCATATTAATGAGAGCTCTCCTTTAATTGGGAATTTCCTTTCACTAAATTGTTCTTTTTCCTTTTTCCACCACCCATCAATGGTTTTTTTTTTTCTTCCTTTCCCTTATGTGTTACTTCTTGTTTGTTCCATTCTGTGCAAGAGCAGCATGAAGTTGCTTCATACCCTGATTTCAGAGTTCGGAGAGCATGCTATCACACAGTGGGAAAAACAGTGCTGAAAGGAACTGGAACTCGGGGCAAAAGCTTCTAACATCCCTCTGATGAAGGAAGAATTTTGAATTATTCTCAGAAAGATGACAATATCATGTTTACAGGATTGCTGTTAGGTAACTTTTTATTCTGTACGCATCTGAAAGGTTAATGTGTTCTTGTGTAAATGGGATATTTCAAAGCTAGGTGAAAAAGAAACAAACCAAACATCTGTGGGGTGTCAGGCGAGTGGTCCAAACTATAATGTAAACAGGTAAAAATATAATTCCATAATTTGATATTCTCTCCTTCTCCTCTGATGTTTGCACCTAAGATCACCTAAATCTGCTATTAACTGTCTTTTCTGTGTAGGTCATGCCACCTAAATCTCATAGCGCACTTCCCCAGGGTCAAGGTGCTCTATGGTAACTCTTGTAATAAAACAGACACCTGTTCCCATATTATGTTCAGAGACACAGCCAGAAACAAATACATTCTGACCCAGCCTACTGTTCTTCATTTATGTCACATATTGATTTTACAAATTTTTTTTTTCTCTTTAGTCCATCTTCTTTCTTGACTCAAAATAATTTATTTTTGAAAAAGTGAAGTTTCACACAATAAAACATATATTGAAATAAGGATGGAGAATTTTAATGAAATGAGTGGATTCATATAAATAATGATCCTAGGTAGATCCATTCTTAACAACCACATACCTTGAATTATTTCTGTAGCTTTTTGAATAGCACCTATTTTTTGAGTAGTCAGGAAGGGAGTTAAACTCTCAAGAGTCCAAGAAATAAGGTGGTTAGTTTTTTTTTTCTTTTCTGAAATACAGCTAGCCTCTACTGACCTTAATTTGCTTTCCAGTTAGTTAATTGCCTATGGTAATCCCCTATACATAGAGAATCTCGGTGATTTTTTTGCACTTGGAATCATAGAATGTGTTGGGTTGGAAGGAACCTTTAAGGGTCATCTAGTCAACCCCCCTGCAATGAGCAGGGACCTCTTCAACTAGTCTGGGTTGCTCAGAGTCTCGTCCAACCTGACCTTGAATGCTCCCAGGGATGGGGCATCTACCACCTCTCTAGGCAACCTGCTCCAGTGTTTCACCACCCTCATTTTAAAAAAATTCTTCCTTATATCTAGCCTAAATCTACCCTTTTCCAGTTTAAAACCATTACACCTTGTCCTATTGCAACACGCCCTGCTAAAAAGTCTGACTCCATCTTTCTTATAAGCTCCCTTTAAGTACTGAGAGGCTGCAAGCATCCTCTGAGTGGCTCTTCAGGGGGACAGACCCATGGGAAAGAAAACAACAAACCCCAGGAAGTATACAGTGCCCAAATATGTGTCCATTAGAACTGAAAGAAGTTGACTGTTTAATATACACCCACCTAGTTCTAACATAATTCTGTCTCTGTGTGCTAGCACATTGTTCCCTCACCCTGATTATGTTGCTGACATTATGCTTGTGAGGGAAATTCCTTCCCGACTCCATATTTAGCAAATGTATAATCCTGTTGATGGAAGCAAAACTCACTGTACTTATCTAAGACTCAATTGTCCAATCAGTTCTACATAAAAACCTCCTGTTGAAGTAAATGGAATTGCACACGAGTAGCTGAAAAGATGATTGGGACCCTGATACAGCTTCTGCTCTACAGCCACAGCTACAAGGTAACTTTAAGCCAGCACTGCACAGACAAAGAAAAAAGCAGTCTCACCATTTTCTCCATCGTCAGCTGCTTGTTTCTACCATTCTCTGTTCGGGCGCAAGTATTCATGCAGGAGCACAATTTAGCCAATGAAGTTAAATAAAATTAGCCTGGAAACAAAGGGTAGATATGTAATCTGCTTTTTTAACATTCAACTATTATTAATTTTCACACATCTAAACTTTCTCAGCAGAAAGTCCTCAAAATTTCAGTACAGCATTCTGTTGCCTGACCTATCATACCGAGCTATCACTAAAATAACCACAACAAGGGAGGTATAATGTACCAACATTGTGTCTTACCCCAGTAGTACTTTATACTGGAAATATTTTTTTCCTGTGTTTTTGTATGATGGAGGATAGGACACAGAAAATGTTTTGATTTAGAAACGGAGCTGGGGTGCCTCACAAGAGCTACAGTTTAGGAACTTCACGGTCCTAGTGTTTTCTGTTCACCAGGCTCTCTAGTCAGACAAAAAAGTATTACACATGGTGGTACTGCCTCTTTGAATTGTCTACCTTTATCTTGCTGTTCCTCTCCCACTCCTAAGCTGAACTAACCCTAAGTAGAAATTCAATTTTCTGTCTAGTTGAAATCTCAATGATCCAATTACTTAAGACCAGTGATTACTGCTAGTTCCCTTCGCTCTCATAATACCTTGAGTGCAGCTGCTTTTAGATCTTCATCCTTACGGATTCTTTGTTTTGCCATTTAGGCAGCCGGTTCTGCTTCCAAATTTGATGACTGCTCCCTGTTCCTTTTCCATTACTTTGCCTTGGAAGCCCAGTCCCGTGTGGAAGTAAGCCAGACAAGAAGAGAAGGCTGAGAGGAGACCTTATTAATGCCTATAAGTATCTAAAGGGTGGTTTGAAGGAGGAGGGAGCCAGATTCTTTTCAGTGGTTACCAGTGAGAGGACGAGGGATAATGAGATGGAACATAGGAGATTCCACTCAAATATGAGAAAAAACTGCTTCATGGTGAGGGTGACGAAGCCCTGGAACAGGCTGCCCAGGGAGGTTGTGGAGTCC
>BJBW01002327.1:64803-91730 GCA_004320125.1 Scolopax mira | reverse complement strand
CCCGCCTGGATGCAGCCCTGAGTGACAGGCTCTAGCTCTGGGCAATCCTGCTTCGGCAGGGGAGTTGGACTAGATGATCTCTACGGTCCCTTCCAACTCTAAAAATTCTGTGAAATTCAGTGAAAATTCAGTGAAGCCTCACACTCATGCTGGAGTTTTTGCTATGACCCAGACCATCTTCTGCACCAGGTGCTAAGTTACAGAGGACACAAAATATCATCCGTATGCTGTCAAAAACGGAGCCGTGTGATGCGCAGCACAAGTATGAGTCGAGACAGTTTTCCACAGGCGAAATCCGAGTATCATGGTATCGGGGGCAGCAAGGCATTGTCAGCAGGAAAAAAAACAAGAAACAATTGCCAAGAGCTGTCCATCATGACAATCAAATAACTTAGTGAGAACGAGACCCAAGGAAGTCTAATTTCATCATGGGGTTAATTGATTGTGGCACCTCACCCCACACGGGTCCGGGGACAAGCTCAAGCTGATCTCACCCTGGCTGCGGCCAGGAGCTCCCTCCTCTTCCTCTCGCCACAGCTCCACAGCAGGACAACGAGGGGGACTGAGGGGAGGTGCGTGTCACTTCGCCACGCCGGCCATAACCCGAAGTTTAGCAAAACTCATTTCCAGTCGGCTCGACGCCCTGACAAAGCCCCCACCTCGGCGGCCGCCACGCAGCAGATGCGGTCCCGCAGAAGGGGCAGCGGTGGTCGAAGGCCGGAGCTGCCCCCCTCCCCCGGCTGCCGCGTCGCCGGGCGCTGAGGGGGCGCTGAGGGGCCGTTCCCCCGCCTCAGGTGCGCTCCCGCCGGGCCCGACCGCCACCTGCCACCGCCCCGCCCCCGCCTTTCCGGCCACGGCCCCGCCGGCAGGGCCGCGCCTGCGCAGTCGGCGGCGGCGGCGCGGGGCGGGCGGTGTGAGGGCTGGGCATTGCCGCTGGCTGCCGGCGGGTGCTCGGTGCGCTGTGGCGACCGGTGGTGGGGCGAGCCGGCGAGAGGCGCGGGGCGATGAACTCGCGGAAAGGTACCGTGCTGCGGTGCCGGGCGGCGGGGCGGGAGCGGGGAGCGGGGAGGGGGGAGTTCGCTGTGCGGCCGCCGCTGCTGCCGCTCACACCGGCTCCCGCCTGTTCTCTTCTCCCCGGCAGTGCTGGCCCTGCAGGCCCGCAGGCGGCGGCCCAAGCAGTCCACGGCGGCTAGCAGGAGGGACAAGCACCCGCCGCCCCACAAAAAGTGAGTACGGGGACCCCCGACCCGCCGGGACGGAGCCTCCCCCCCGCCGCCCCGGGACGGCTTCGTTGTCTGCCCTTCCCTCACGCCTCTCTCACGCCGCCCCGTAACGCTTGTCAGGGCAGTCCCGCGGCCCGGCCCCTCGGCCCCCGCGCTGTCCCGGCCCCGCCGCTGGCTTTCGGGGGGGAGCTCCCCTTCTCCCGCCGCCGCCGGGACGGGCGGCAGCTCCCCCGGCAGAGCACACACCGCCGGGGGGTGTCGGTACAGGGCCTGCCGGTGCCTCCCGGGCTGCGAGAGAAGCCCCCGTTTGTCGGGGATCTGCACAGCCCTCCCGTCCCCTCCGAACTGCCCTCCAGTTCTCTCATCTTCACGGTCTTCTGTCTCCCCCCGCCTCTGCTGTCTGTCCCGAGGTTTCCTTCTGGCGGCACTGTCCCATCTGCAGGCAGTCCTGTTTCCTATCCCGCTGGCAGCCCCGTGTACCCACCCTGCTCTCTGCCTCCTGCTCGGTGCTGTCAGGCTGTTTCCTGTCCCCAGATGTGCCTAATTGTCAGCAACACCAATACCAGCATTTGTTTTTTTGTTGTTTCAGTCTCTGTCGGTCTTGCAGAAACAGACAGAAGTTATGGTCTGTTTCCACGCTCCCTCCACCCCCCGTCTTCTGCTATCCCTTCATGTTCTTGTCACTGTCCAGTTCATCTTTCCTCATTCTCACAATAGCTGCTTTTACTGAACCACGTAGGAACATTTTCCTATCTCTCTTTAACTACTCTTCCATAAGATAATGTGGCTTTGGACTCTTCCCTGTCTTATTTTTTCTCTTTATAGGATTATATGCTTCTTTCACTAACTTTTACTGTATTTTGTTCAGTAATTTTATTGGTGACTCGTTAAGTCATCAATAGACTCTTGTCTTTATTTCTGTTGCTTGGCGATCCAGTCTTCCTGCTTTGTTCTGACATGGAAGCGCGTGTCCTGGTGTCCTCATCACCCTCTCCTCTTAGTCAGCCAGTCTTTACAACTGGGAAGCAGAGTATGGCAGGTGGATGAATGGATGGATATATATGTGATGGGGTAAAGATGTTGCTATGTGCTATGGTAAATGATTTAAGGCACAAGGTCGTTTTCTTTCTGATTTCTATAGATAGAAATAATAATGCATCCCTGACCCTGGAGGTTTGGGGCTTTTTCTTAGTTATGATGAATGGGCTTTTTTCCTCCCTTTAAGATGGGTCAAAATAATGTAGGATGAAATGCTGGCATACTGGTTGTCAGGCTTTGACAGCTAAATTTTGTTCACATCCTGTTCTGCTACTGCTGTTTCCTCTGGTGTTGTACAAAAGCTGCCTTATGCTTTGTTGGGTGGATTTGTCATTATTGCAATGGAAACGAAATTTTATGTGCAAGATAACTGGATTGATTCCCTTGTTTCCAAAAACCTTTTGGAAAGTTGTTTTGTAAAATTACATGGATCTGTTTTGCCACTTTGAAAACAGAAGTAAGTTAAGTTTTGTGGTAACTCTAGGTTCAGAATTGGTTTTGTAGCTTTCCATTGAGTCTTAACCACAGGGTTATTAATAAACTCCTGTTCTTATATGATACAGCATTTAGTATACCTCTTAGCAGGGCTGCTCTTGCTGAATGAGTTTGTCAGAAGTTTGCTTTCTCAGACACCTAGTAAGTGCAGAATCGGTGCTCTTTTCGTGTTTGCGGAAGGAACTGGCTACTGGGTGCACAGTCAGTAGCTGGCCACTTGCCATACTGAGTTGGCATTTCCAGATGCAGTGGCCCAGTCTCTTCAGCTGCCTTGGGAAACGGTAGTTTTGCTGTGGCGGACAACAGAGCTGTCGTTTCTTTTCTGCTATGTATGTTTTCTTTTCAAACTACGTTTATGCTATGGAGGCTTCCTCCTCCGGTTTGTGCTTCTTGATGAAAGTGAAACTCCTTTCAAGTTTCTAAGTCTCCTTGCATTAGGCTGAATAGGCCTCCGAAGTAAAGCCAGCATCGGACGTTATTTCAGAAGACAATCTCCACAAAAATATATCTTTTGTCCTGTTCCTAATCTTTCTTTAAATTCAACTGCTATAGCATATACTAGTGTGTTAGAGCTGTATGGTATCTGTGATGCACATCAAATGCACAGTAACTGCAAATGAAAATGTTGATTTGAGGGGTGGAAATTCTGTACCTTAAGTTCTCTGTAGTGGACTTGTTCACTATGTGAAAATTGTAACTTCATTTTAAATCCAAAGCTTGTTTGGTTTGTGGTTTTGTTTGTTTTTTTTTTTTTGAACTGCGGTTTTTAGGAAGACTCTTCTCTGCCGGATCATAGCTTTATAGAGCAACTTCCATTGTTGCTGGTAACAATGTGCTTCAAAGGAACTGCAGGATTTCTCTTCTAGAATTGGCGAGTTACATTGCATTGTAGCTCACTTGCAGGCTTTTGTTTGAAGAGTGTTAAGATGATGACACAAGAAGAAGAAAAAATTACAGTGCTCTTTAACGCTGAATAGCTTTTTGTCTGTTATGACCTTAATTGCCATAGAACACTGGCTCAGCATTGGCCCCTTAAGTCAATGATGAGAACTGGTGGATGTGAATCCATATTTTTCATGTAATAGGATGGAAGAAATATAAAGAAGAAGTTAAGTGGCTCATGTTCTGAAGAGAAAGCACTTTGTCTTGAATCGAGACTATATCTAAAATTGCATGTAATAGTAACATCTGCTTGGTGTGGCCTTACTTTGAATTCAGTCATCCAGGCTGCTGAAAAAGAATAGCATCTCGCTATTTTAACGTAACAGCACTGGGTTTTGGTTATAGTAGATGGAGTTGCATGCATTCTGTACAAACTGGTTATGTATTTTTTGAGCTGGACAAAAGATCAATAAAAATGGTTAATTCAGTCCTCTGTGAATTATATCTTCTTAAAATGGAGACCTGTATGCAGAGAGGTCTGTGGAATAGACATCCATAAAAAAAGCTGCGTTCAGAGGTAAACTTGTTTACAGATAGGCAAGCCTATTTACTGTCCTTTACTTAGCACTACCAGAACCTAGTTATGTAAAAGATGGCCTCAGGTCTGCCTAACTTTTGCATTCAGCAGAATAGTAGGCTCTTCTTCATTCAGATTAATTTTGGCTTCAACTGCAACTAACTTCTATCTTGGATATTTTAATTTTGCTTAATTTTTAAGTAAATATGACAAAAACCAAGTGCATACCCAATCAGAGATTTGTCATCTTTAGCATATTTACTATACATTTTTATCCAAAATTAAAGGATAGAGTTTTGTATATTAAAAAATAAAAAAAATATCCAGATGATGACATGTGGTTGTATGGGGAAAGAATTGTGTTGAATGCTTCAATACAAATGTGTAAATCTAGGTATCAAGATTGACTTTTCAATAATAATTTTTCTTGTAGAGTAGGTTTTTGTTTTGTTTTGTTTTTAAGCTTTAAGCACTACTTTAGAAGAGGTGATTGAGACCATGCGATTTCAGCTTTATAGTGGTGAAGAGTATATATATTAGGTAACATTGGAAATGCTTGATTTCTGTACTGTGCACTTCCAGAACACTTAACTTTTTGGACCTAGAGGTTTTATACAGCTAGCAAAGTTTTGGGTATCTGAAATTACTGTAACATCTTAAATGTCTAGAAATCATTCACTGCTGATTTTTGCCAGTGTTTCTCTATTGTGCTGTTTTTCAGCTTCTTTTGGTCACTCTGAGGAGAACAAAAATGCCTATCTTGTACAGTGTTACAATGGCTTTCATTACCTTCATTTATTTTCTTGCTTGCAGAAGTTTTGCAAATCGTCTACAAGCTTTTTCATTAGCGATTCGCAAGGGTGGGAAGGTGGAAGTGTCTATATATAATATGGACCTCATTTTGACCACTACTGCTCTGAGGCCACAGTGTATGGGGTATAATGTTCATGATGACTGGGCCACTTGTTCTGCAGTGCATTTTTGATTTTTTTAACAGTTTTGTTTACTGCAGCTACAGAATAGGATGGTAATAAATTTTATGGACAAGACCAGGACACGGATTTTGAAATATAAACATGTCTCTCTTCCTTTTGTTTTCAAGATGATGACAGACTATAGAAGCTATTGACTGTTCTTTTTTTTTTAATCTACAAGTTGAAGATGTATATTACAGTCTGTACTGGATAAATGAGAATGTCAGGTTGGATAAAAAATGTAATTTGATTTGTTAAAGACTGGACCAAATCAAGTTGTTTTTAGTTTTGTACAACTTCACTGAATTCCCATGCATTAACATGAAGAAAAGTGTTCTTTTATTACTTGACTTCTTGATAGTGTCCTAAATATGCTTTCTGATGATTTCAGTGACTTGTGTGTGGAAAAGAAGATTGATGGACGTAGATTATCTAGACATATGCAAAAAGTAAAACACGGAGAGAAGCCTGTTCTCATGGCAATGCTGAATATTCAACTTTTTGATTGCTGCCTTATGGTGTTAATCTCCTCAGATCAAGTTTGTGGTCAATCTCAAGTATTTTCTGGAGTAGTAAGCATTGTAGATGTATATATGTCTACGTAAGCTAGAAATTTCATTAAAGTAATACAAGTGGGGGACAATGAGAACATTATATTGGAACATCGCCTAAGCGTAAACTCTCTCCATTTCCTTGTGTAGAGGAAAGCTACAGGTCCTGTTGAGCAACAGACAAGACATCTGTTTTATAAAAATCCTTGTCTCTTAAGAGTAAATTAATTTTAAATCTGATTTTTGTTTTAAATTCTGTTTGTGTTTTTCAAGATTGCAATCTTTGTCTTCTTTTCACTGAAGTGAAAGCTAGTGGCAAAGGTGAACTACTTATATGTTAAATACTAAACTGGAGGGCAGTAGTGGAAACTGCACTTGCTTCTTGTAAGCATACCTGTATTTTGAGTGGATTCACTGATTACTGATCTATTTGCCTTCCTAACGTCTGTAATAAAAGGATATAGCCCTACTGAAAACTGCTTTCATTTGGTTTCTGGCTGTGATTGTTTAAGACAATAAGCTTCAGATAATAAGCCTTGTCTAGCTTCCTTTTCCTGTCTTCTTGTGTGAAAATGCTACTATATTTGCTTCTATGCACACAAACATATATATACACACACACAATAATATATGAAGAAGTTAAAATATATTTTAATCTTTGTTTGAAGGAAGCCTGGGTTTAGGTGTTGATGAGGAAGGCTAGAAAGTTAGTGTTCAGGAAATTATGGCAGTGTTTCAGTGCTCCCTCAAGTGTGTGTGTTATGCTTTGGAAAAATAATAATTTTGTGTTGTGGCAACTAAGTTGTTTTTCTTCAAAGCAGCATCTATTAGATAGTTGCTGTGCCCATGTTATTTGCTGAATGGTTTCTAGTCACTGATCAAAGGCTACAGTTATATCTCTTGGGCTTCCTATATAAGCATGACCATGAACTCTTACAGTCTGAGGTGGTCTTGTGTCCTGCCCCTTGATTGTAATGTGTGCAAGGTTGTTGGTTGTTTTTTGCTATTTTTTCCTTTTTTTTTTTTTTTTTGCATGCTTGGAATCATTTACTGAAGAATATCAGAGAAGCAGAAAAATGTACCTAAAGTACCTAAAGTTATGCCAATGTCTAAGGAAATCAAATGAGTTGACTTTGTCCCCTACAGAAGAATGGGACAGGATTGTTAAAAATGAAAACATAACTATATAGCAGTTGTATTCACAATCATTCCCTTTTCTTAGTGATTACTCCTGTTATAATTCTGCCCAACTCTTACCTTTGTCATCTAGCCTGTATTTTAATAATCAATAACTAATTCTGTTCTAATTGCCTATGAGAACTTTGGGAATGGGCTCTATTTCGCTTGCCTGTTTTTAAAGGAAAAAAAAATTTAAATCTTTTACTAATATTTGAAGGAACAAAAAATTGTCTTTCTTACCTGTCTTTACAATTCTCATATTCATATCTTTGAGATATGGCTGAGGTGGTCTCAGCCTTTGTATATTTGAAGTGATAACCCTTGCTTCCTGGATTTCTGATTTAATTTATTTTTTTTTAGACCATAACTCTTTTTTTCCTAATTTTTCACTTTTAATCTGTTAACAGTTATAGCACTTACAAGAAGGATGGTTCCACTTTAAGTTGGCAGAGGTTTGATAGCGGTCTTCCTCTTATGCTCCCCTTTCTACCCTGGAAAAATGTTATTTAGGATGAGCTCTCTTTTGGGGGGACTATTGTGTTTGAATGGATCTCTGACAATGTCCAGAAGGTTATGTGGAGAAATGTCTGCAAAGATAAGAATGATGTAATAAAGCACATGTTACAGAGCAGAACTGCAGCAGTCTGTATCTATTGTAGCCTAAGATAACCATAGAAAACCTTTTTGGATTTAACAGAAGACATTATGAACAAGTGTTTTGGGTGAAAAGGGTGGTTACTAAGTTTCAAAGTGAACCTCTGTAAAGGTGGTAGTTTGGTTTTTTTTTTTTTTGCATTACATGTGTATTATTTTTAATTTTACTTACCCATTTGGAAACCCTATGATTAAAATAGTATATGTGTAAATACCACATGTTCTGGTTTTGTCCAGCAAAGCATCTGGCAGACTTTTGATTTTTATATCAAGGTTTTGCATAATGAAGTTATATTCAGCTATGGAGTCTCTTTTTGGTGTTAATGCTAAAGAAATCTTATCTTGAACTTGCTGCTTAAAGGCAAACCACAGAACAGGCTATGGTGAAGCAATGCTTCTTGACGGTATTGGTGCCTTACTGTTTTTTCCTCAACTGAAATTAGTCAATTAAAAGTCAATAATTTACATGCAGGAGACTAAAAGAATCAAGGGCTTCAGTGGCCTTGAGCTATTGTCGATGCTTAGTTTGCAGTTTTCTAAAATAGAAGGGAGAATTCCATCATTAGAGGTCAATTATATTTTCCTATCCCTGAGGAAAAGGTTTAATATCTCTATTGTTCTTGTTGCAGCGCTAACGGTCAGAGCTGTAGAGGTACAATATCCATACCTTAAATTAGTAAACAATTAAAATCAATTATTTACTAATTTTCTAGCTATACTAAAATTGTACTGTTCTTGTATTCATGGTTCTAAATGTCTCTTGGGACACCTTGCTTTTTTTCTTTGCATTGATCTGTTTCTTCTACTCTTCCCTCTCACCCCACAAATTTCTCTGTTTAGTAGTGGTGCTTTTCTCCCACTTGCTACCCTCACCTATATGTGATGCTATTCCTTCTTCATAGACTGGTCTATGTTTGTGCTCACATTACATAGTTCACATCTTACCATCTCAAAAAAGATGATGTGGAACTAGAACTTGCCCAAAGAAGGAGATAGTAAAGGGGTTGAGGATATTGGACAGCTTTATTTATGACCGGAGCTTTTCAGATATGTAAAGGTAGCTAAGGAGCATTTTGACATGCCTGAAAAATCATTACTGCTATAGAAAGGGAAGAACAAATAACTTTTTTTTCATTTAAAAACAGTGGTATCTGAAGAGTGACTCTAATGTAAAAAACTGATAGTACTTCTTTTGTACAGTACAAATGGAAGAACATGACTTTGCAATATATTGTAGTGTCCAAATTATGGATGGCTTAAAGAAGGATAAGACTGGACACTGCGCCCACCAGTAGTTTTTAAGTATACCACTGTTGGTGCAATTTGACTTTCCAAGCCGGTGTTGGCTGAAGCCCAGTCATGTAAGTTTGTCCTAATACAGTGATCCGCTGGTATCTTTATCTCCAAACATATGTTTCTGGCACCTAGTGGTATAGAAGGGGGTTGGAAGGGACCTCTGCAGATAATTTAGTCCAACACCCCCCCCCCCCTTCCCTCCAAGCAGGTCTACCTAGAGCATGTTGCACAGGAACTTGTCCAGGTGGGTTTTGAATGTCTCCAGAGAAGGAGGCTCCACCACCTCTCTGGGCAGCCTGTTCCAGTGCTCTACCACTCTTACAGTAAAGAAGTTCCTCCTCATGTTTAGGTGGAACTTCTTATACTTAAGTTTGTGCCCGTTTCCTCTTGTCCTGTCACTGAGCACCACTGAGAAAAGACCAGCCCCGTCCTCCTGACACCCTCCCTTTAAGTATGTGTAAGCATTGATCAGATTCCCCCTAAGTCTTCTCTTCTCAAGACTAAAAAGACCCAAGTCCCTCAGCCTTTCCTCATAGGAGAGATGTTCCAGGCCCTTCATCATCTTTGTGGCCCTTTGNNGTCCTTCTTGAACTGGGGAGCCCAGAACTGGACCCAGTATTCCAGATGGGGCCTCACCAGGGCAGAATGACCTCCCTTGACCTGCTGGCCATGGTATTTATTTGGTCTAAACGAGCATGGCATCCCATAGGTTTTTTTAAGAGAACCTCAGTAGATCACTTGGAACATCTGATGGTATGCGTAAGCCTGACAGTGTCTGTGAGCCTAGCTCCAAACGGGGCTGGGGTGATCTAACATGTGGCTCTGGAAGAAGCGGTGACACTGGAGTTAACTACTAAATTGGAATCTGCAGTGAATCAGTGCAGGTGTGGGTTTGAGAAGAGCTTTTGTGACCCCAAGAACAGTAAGGTGGTGGGGAGACATGCCAAGGAATGCAACATGCTGAAGGAATGGGTGTGCCTGAAATGCTGCTTTTCCTGTAGGCTTTGATGCCATCTGCAGGTCTGAGTTTGATGCCAAAATGAGCCTGGGATTTAAAGTTGTGAATCTAAAAATTTGGGTTATTTCCTCTGTTGCTGTGAACAACTAGCTTTGTTTTGAAGTTTCGGTTCTCGTGCTTCTGTAGTAGCTTGATAATTCACTCTCCTGTGAAATGAGAGTTTAGATGCCTGAGGAATGTCAAGCTTATTATTCCAGCCTGCCGTGTGCAAGTGTCAGTCAGAGGATTACAGGCTGTGCTAGACTTTGGTGTGTAAGGGACGGCCGGTAGCTTTACATCTCTTCTGTGCAATAATCAAGAGCAACAGACAGATGGAAGGCAAGTGATTAAAAGGGAAGTGTTGCTGTCAAGTTTCACTGATGCACAGGTGCCAGCATGCTGGTTGACTCCAAGTTACAAAACAAACCTGTGATAATTTGGTCAGAGTAAGGATGTTTGGGTGATTAAATGATTATTTTTTTTTTTTTAATTTTTCTTTTTAGCACAGCAGTCACAATTCAGCATTTTTATGAAAGAGGGAGCCCTGAGGAGATCAAAGGCTTAAACTTTCTTTCAGGTCCCCTTCCCTGGTGTCATGAGGCACAATGTGACAGATCCCTGTTGCCAGAATCTGTTCCCAGGTGAATGTTTTAAAATTTTAGCAGTGTCAGCAAAACTTAGAAAAGACTGGGAGCTTCATGATGCTATTATGAGTTCTAGCTCAAAAGAATAGGAATCATCTTTACAGATAGTAATACCTGAAAAAAAAAAAAAGGGCCTTTGTTTGTTTTTTAAGGTAGTCTGTTGCTTGGGGTGACCTGTTTTGTGTGTTAGTAACACAGTGTTCCAGCACCTGTTGGCATCCAACTGGTTTGAAACATTTAATCAAATTCTGCTCAAATGCTGTTTAGAGCATTGCCTATATTTTTTTAAATGTTAGTTGGAGATTTTAATCTTTTTGTTTGTTTGCTTCACAGAAATGTTTGCTGTATAGCAATTTTTAAGTCTTGGATTTCTCAACTCTGTTGACACAGATGACACACAGCAATTTTGGAAGTTGCTTCCAGCACTGTGTGTTTTATAGAGTCACTCTTTAATCAGGGGTGAGCAGTCCTGGGAACTGGGAGCTTTGTGATGGACTCAGTATTGCTCTTGTGGGCAGCCATAATCTGGGCACACCTACCAGTCACAGCTCCTGGTGGGGCTGGGTGTGAAAACACAATGAGTGAATCTTAAGTTGACTTAAGGTGTGAGATAGCAGTAGCCTCAGCTTGGGTCTTTATAGCTCACCAGATACCTGTGAGATAGACTAAGGCTTTGGTCTTTAGTATCGATCGGTTACTTTGAGGTATTGCATTCACACTGCTAATCCAAGTCTTTTAGTAAATCCATCATCTAGAAACTAGGTTAAAACTTTATTCAGTAGAGAATACCTATTTTTCCCCAGTTGTCTAAAACAATTATTGTTGAGGATTGATTTGTTTATCTAAAAATGTTGCAACAAAGCTGGAAATTTTTATGCATATTATACAGGAAACACAGTGCAGAAAATAAAATTATTTCTTCTGTTCTTGTTATTAAGAAACAGAGTAACTGTGTTCTCTAATGTTTGTTTCTGAAGCCAGAAAAATCAGTTTTGTGTAATGAGAATATTTGTCTTGGGAATTAAGATGTTATTCTTGTAAAGTGGTAATTTTGATCTCATTTTGTGTTTTCAAAATGACTCTCACTAGCTTGTGTCTCACGGAGTGCTGTATCTTGTCCTAATTGTAACATTAGGAAAATCTGAGATAAAGTTTAAGGAGGCCAGACTCCTTCCTCCTCCACTTATCCTGTCTCTGTGGTAGCTGCTAGTCTTAACACTTGCACTGCACTTTGCCAGGCTGGTGAAAACAGATTATTTTCAATAGCTGCAACTAAAAGGAATGTGAAAATAAGCCACAACTGAATATGTATATTGAAGTGAGAATGCTTACAGATTTGTTCTGAGACTTCTGTTGTTTTCATTATATTTTTTTCTGTACATCTGTGTCTGGTGTGCAGAATTCATATGGATCACTGGTGATTAACTGAGAATGTAGTTTGGATAATAGAATTGGGAAAGATCAATGGATTAGATTTATTTTGGGGATAATATTTCATTCAACCAAATGCTTTGTTTTAATTTTCACTTGTTGTTTGAAATAAACAGCCTTTTATGGAAAGCTTCTTCTGTCTCAGAGGAGGCTCATAGGAGATAACATGACAATTGAAGACTAATCATATGCAATAGTAAGTCCAGTTTTAAGACACACATTGTGGATCGTTAAGGCCAAAGGTGACAAGTTGTAAACTCAATATGGTTTGAAGCTACCAGGTGAATTTGATTGAGAAATTTTGGTTGGTAATTTTCTGACACATTCTTTCTGGTAAATTAGATGTTTTCTTTCCCTGATAAACCCTTGGAAGGCTTGACCAGCAGTTGCACATCTGGCTTGTGGGCTTTGCCACTTCTCCTTTGGTATGTTTTGAATGTCACAGTTCCTAGATGTTGCTGATTTCCCTTGTAAGGAGGCCTTTAGCCTTCCATAATTCACCCTTACAATTGTGCCACATCTGAATCAAAGAATTTGAAGTATTTGCGTTGTTCTCTCTCCTTTCCTACTTTAAAGCATTTAATAACATTTTGGATAAATATGTTGAGCAGTAAAATTGCCTTG
The DNA here is from genome assembly GCA_004320125.1 of Scolopax mira. Taxonomy (NCBI): domain Eukaryota; kingdom Metazoa; phylum Chordata; class Aves; order Charadriiformes; family Scolopacidae; genus Scolopax; species Scolopax mira. Next base: position 79,165 of record BJBW01002327.1, on the reverse strand, counting down.
AAAATAAAATCATGAAAAAGGTAAAAGAAAGTCTTCTATGACTGCTTTAACATGAAGTCAAGTGACAGCAAATATGTCTTACCAGTTTATTGGTGAGATTCATAGATTACTTTATGTGATCTTTTCAGTAAGTGCGGAGGGAAACCTCGCTTCATTTTTCTAGAGGACATACATTTAAGGAGAAGAATGTGACAGTTTTTAAATCAAAGTGGCATTATCTATGTTCATGGCATCCTTCTTAAATCTAAACAAGTATGTGATTAATTATGACAAAAATAATGTAAATAATGCAAGCATTAGCAAAAACTTGAAGCAGCAAAGCAGACCAAATGAGACCTTTGAGAGTTGTTCCCAAGCATCAGGACATGATGGAGAAAATGTAGAGAACTTGCTTGTCCTGTTAGTTTATTCAGAGTGTTTTTAAGACATAGCGATGTTCATATGCAAGTGCAATGCAACTGAACATGTGCCAGCTCCTTCCTAATTACAGTTCACAGCCTGAGGTATTAAGTTGAATTGAAACTGCACATGGTTTAAATTAACATGCTAAACCCTGAACTGTGGCGCACCAAGCGCTGGCATGTTTGATTTAGCAATGATTGCTGCTTTGCAGCAATCTCCAGCAGGAAGATGAATTGATTGCTAGTTCTGAATCTGTTTTCAAAGCCTCAGATTTTGTTCCACAGCAATATTTCAGTTTTGATGCCATGGATTTTACATTGGTAATAAAGGAGCTGTTTTAAAGTGACATTACGGTGATAAGAAAAAGATTTTATTGGTCTTTAGTGTTAGTATCCTTAATCAATTTTCTCTCCAATTGATTCAATGTCAGCTCTGCCAATATTTTTGAGAAAACGTAATGCTATACTTTATATTTTGTAGTTGATTGGTATAGGTAATACATAATGGTTATGTATATGTATGTAGATAAAATATTGCCTTTACGTAAGAAACTTAATTTGGGAGTCTGTAAATACCACTTAAACTCAGTACATAAAGACTCTTAACACTCCACAAAGATAATCTAATAGCAAGATGAAGTGTGTAATCTCTTAGTGTTTCATGAGAGGCTGAAAAAACAACTACGTAGAAAAAACTTTTCCCCTCTCACTTTTTCGCTGAGTAATACCACTTTTCTTCATGGGTTTGCTTCTTGTGGTGTTCTCATCAAAGCATGACAATGTTATAAGCAAGTCAAATAAAAAGGATCAAGCTGCCTTGTTTCTGTTTTAAGATGATATGGTTTCATTCAAACTGAATTACCATAGATAATGTGGAATTAAAACTTAATTGAGAATTAAAATAATCTTCACCCTGTTTCCCAGAATGGAACTTAATTTCTGCTTTTACCAGCAAAGCCCAGATTTGCTGCCAATTAATGTATACCTAGAATATCAGAATAGAAAGTGAGTATATAATGACATTTCCTTATCTAAGCAGATAATGAATATGGTGGGATGTATTTGGAGGAATGAAATAGAAGACAGGGCAGAGGTTGAGTAAGGGGACCATTACTTTAGCAGAAAAGGGAATCATAGAATCATCTAGGTTGGAAAAGACCTTTGTGATCATCGAGTCCAACCATCTACCCTACTCTGCAAAGTTCTTCCCTACCCCATATCCCCCAACACCTTAAACGACTAAACGACATCTAAACGACTCTTAAACTCATCCAAGGATGGTGACCCAACCACCTCCCTGGGCAGCCTATTCCAGTGTCTGACCACTCTTTCTGTGAAAAATTTCTTCCTAATGTCCAGTCTAAACCTACCCTGTTAGAACTTGAATCCATTCCCTCTTGTTCTATTGCTAATTGCTTGTGAGAAGAGACCTGATTTATAGGTCTGATTTACAATGTAGAATTTCACTGACGGGGGAAAAAATGTGTATGTGCTCCAGTTGGTGTGATCAAACACCCAAAATGCTCAAATAAGTGTGAAAATTGGAAAATGGGACTTAGTGAGGTGATGAGAGCATGTCTCTCTGTGTGTGAATGTACATATAGATAAAATTGCTTGTTATTTCCCTTCCTAACAACATGTTGTCTGTCTTATTTAGAGGATGATAACCGTGAGTTCAGAATGAAGTTAATTTTTTTGTGTGGAGGGAATGCAGTGACTATTCTGCTGCATGATTTCTCAGTCTGAAGTTCTTTGCTGCTTATCTCCCGTGATAAACATGATCCTCACCCAGCAGCTGCTGAGGTGTTGTGCTAATGCAGCTTCTTTCTCCTCAGGCTAAATAGGATGCGTCTGTACCCACTCTCCTTCCACATCTTTGAGGCTCTTCTCACTGCTCTGTTGCATCCAGGTTTGAGGTGGTTTGCTTCATTTTGTTATGCTCAAAATTTTGTTACAAGGAATGAGTGCTGTTTACAGAATCAAGAGTTTGCAGTTAGTCTGGTGAAATCTTTGTTAAGACTTATTGATAGTTGAGTTACGGTGACAATAGCATTAATTTCAAATTGTGTCCAGTCAAAATGATAAAAGTGCAACGTTGTATCTTTTTCTCTGATGCTATGCCCACCCTTGTAAAGCAGATGGTTTCATTTGGGATGAGGGAGGAATACAGCCAGTCATCAGTTGCCAGAGCCCCCACTGGGGGGGTCTATGAGGTTGATGTTGGGAGCTGCTTCCTCCTCATTCAGAGGTCTCATTCTTTTGGTCATAGATGCTACATCGCACAGTTGTACAAAGCTAAATGATAGCTAAACCAAAGTATGTAATAGTTATTTGATCAGCAGACTGTTGCTGTTCAATGCTAAAACAAATCTTCAGGCAGGCCAAGACATGTTCAGCAGAGCCTGGTAAGTCCCAAGGCTCGTGTTACGAGTTTAACACAAAGTCTGTGGCCCATTACAATCGCAAAACCGTATTTATGGGCTACTGGGGCTTGTTGTGTGTGGTCTCTGGTGAGGAGCAATCACTGCTCTTCATTCAGGTAACTGGGATGTAAATATGCTGAATTTGTAAAACTGCTGCCATGCTCTGAACCTTGCTGCTGCTGCTGCTCACGGGATTTCAAAACTATGGAGAGAGCTAGGAAGTGACAAGGCATAAATTTAGTGCTGATCTGGTGATGCCTAATTAAAGTGTCATTCTGGACCTTTTTCTTTCTTTTTTTTTTTTAAGGAAAATGGATGACTTTGGAATTTGAAAGACAGTACTTAAATCAGCACATCTGAGGGAATATTTGCGAGTAGCTTTCCTGCTGTAAGCAGAAATTGTGTCAAAGAAAGGGGCTTTTTCTACACATTTGAAAAGTTCTAAGGGGTTTAGCTTTGAGTTAAAATTCAAATACAATCTGCTTTGTTTTTACAGAAAGTCTATGTGGTCTTTGGCTGTTTTATTAATATTTTAAAATTACTTCCTTGCTGGGAACTTCAGTAGTAGACAGTGGGGAAAATCTTGGCTAGTGGAAAAGTTCTCATTTGCAAATTTGCTTTGTAAAGAGCTCTGAAGGTTGAATCTGGTTGAAGTAGTATCTTAAAATATTGGTGGTTTGCAGAGTAGCTTTTGGTTCTATTTACATTTAATATTTTCATTAGAAAACTTATTTCTTCTGTGGTAGGTACAGAACCTCTGTACCTTCCATCATGAGAGAAGCTTTATGGACTTTTACATGTAAGCTCATAAAGCTGTGTAGCATTTTGTGCTGGACAGACATTTTAGCTAAAATAGTTGAGAGGGCTTGAATGCATTTCCAAGGTATGATCTTCATTTATTATTGAAATACTCTGTGTTCTAAACTAGATCAAGAATATGTCAGGGAATAATGGAGAGATTTTCTAAGTATTTTAGAGAATGATGTTATAAGCAGAAGATGTACTAGTCCTCTTTAAGGTTGAGAAAAAATAATTATTTTTCTTCCCTGATCATGACATCAGTAGCATTTTTATATGAACCGTGTAAAAAAAGCAAACAAAAAAACCAGAACATAACACCCCCCCCAAACAAAACAAAAGTGCAGTAATAATAAACAATCTCTATAATATATATGTGTATGTGCAAATCTATGTATTTGAGATGTTCTATAATAATACCAATTAGATAAATATTAAAGCAGATAATGCAGATAAAGAAAAGTGAATGTAAAGCACATAGTTCAGTGCTGTTACGTATTGCAGAATGCTGCATAGGTTAGAGAAGCTGTATTAAAAATTCTGGTACGTGTGCATTTATATCTAACATCACTTGTATCTCATCACCACAGTAGCCTTGGCTGTCTTGTGTGTGCTGTGGATACTCCCCTCTCTTCTCCACCACAAGTCCCAAAGGTGTTCCCCCCTCTCCCCACGCCCACCAAGTGGAGTCTAGGGGTCTTTGCTCTCTCCTGTTCTTCAGTGGGCCCTCTTCCTTAAACACAGTTGTTCCTTGGTTCTTAAGACTGCCTAGTGCCATACTGAACCTCCCTTGCTGAAATCGATGGCCCACCTGCATGAGGATCTGAGCTTCTCCTGTAGCTACTACCTATGCCAGCTGGGCAAGAAGTGCAGTGCTTGTGGTGACTGGTGTGGAGCTGGATCCAGGCTGGCTGATCAGCAGCAGAGCCTCAGCAGCCAGACAAGCCAGATGGACAATATGAGAGCTGGACTACCTTGACTTTCCCTCTCTGAGGTACTAATAGGGTTGTGGTGTTTTCTTTCCAACTGGCACAAAACTTGTAGAAAGTTAATAGCTCAGAGGTCTCCATCCACTTTTTCAAATGTTAGAACTGGCAAATAAAAAAAAAAAAAAAGGTTAGACGCACTACAATTACATAAGCTTTTTTTTTTAAGCAGCAAGGTGAAAAGAAAGATGGGACTTATATTTGTTTGCTAGATGACAAATTGATTTAAAAGCAAATTACTTGTTGAAAATAATTGTGTTTGTTCAAATGTGATAATTATTTTCCATGCATGTTTTATTTCCAAGAATACTAAAATCACTACTGCTGAACTGTTTGGAAACAATATTGCCAACTGTTTGAAAATTTTAATTTTTCATTAGAATGTAATTGATATTTTTTTTTGTCTATTAGAAATAGGGACATAGAAGCAGGAAGGATTAAAGGAACATGCAGTCTTGTCAATCGGCTGTTACTAATGCTGCATAATAAGCATCTGGGTTTCCACAAGATACTGAAGATGGCTGTGATCTGAACAAAGAACAGGGCTGTCTGTAACTGTAGGAGTCTTATTTGTGTATTTTGGCTTGGATCAGAATGAAATAGCAATGGAAAGCTGCATAAATACTAAGAACTTCTTGTTTAGTTTGTCTCTTATGACTAAGCTGAATTTGCTAGCAGAAAAGTTTTGAAAGTTGTTTTCTCTTGTATTAGGTAAACTAGGACACATTCTGCATTTTAATTCCTCTATTTAGGGTACTTAGATCATCTTGGTGTTAAACATATAACAGCAAACCTACAGTAAAACAAAGGCCAGATGGATGGAAAATAAGCTCCTCTTCTCTATTTTGTATTCAAGAAAGTGAAATAAATAAGCTTTAAAAACAGATTTTTAGTAACATTTCTTCTTTCTCTGAAATTATTTGTTTGGACAATTATTCAATATTGGGTTATATAATAACATAAACCAAACTACTTTATGATACCGTTTTATTCTGCCCATAGAAATAATTTTATTTTAAAGAGAACGTACTACCTTATGCTTAATTCTGGAAGTAGTCCATGGTCATTTCCTTTGTTTTGGGTGTAGAGTGGTATTAGATTTTTCTGTTGATTGAAAAAAATATCTGATGGGTTTTTGCAAACTTATTGTAGATGTTGGCTTTTATGCTGGCTTTTATGATTATTTAATATTGTTGAAACAAACCGCTAGGTGGCAATATAAATTAAAAAAAATTCCGAGAGGTACAATTAAAGTTGTCATCTAAAATGGGATGCTAAACGGTAGGTTTGATTAACGGGAAAACGTTAGACTTTCTTGTGTTTAAATTTGTCCTGATCTAGAGAGGAGGTGTTCTGCAAAAGCACTTGGTGTGGGTGATGGGTGACTGAGGACAGGTGGGCATATTTGCTTGGATACAGCAGAGATGTTTTCACTTTTATGTTTGCAACATATATTACGCATTTAAAAAGGTGAATTATTATCATGCTGCTTCTTGATGAAACTTGTTTTAGCCTGTCAGCTAGAAAGAATTAATTGGGGTTGTATCAGTGCTACTTGAGAAACAGATCCTCACTGGTGTGAATGTAAAACATTTAAAACTAGTTAATGTAAAATCAGGACGATTTGACTCCTGGCTATGGATGAACTTATGAGATACCGAGTGTGTCTGTTAGAAACAGACCCTTGCTAATGGATGTGCTGCTTATATCTTCTGTGATGTAGGTGCCACTGCCCAGTGCACAGGCTGGGTTGGTACGTGAGGTAAAAGACTGAAGAGACGTGGCATTAAATAGCTTGTGACAGCAGCCTGCTTCCTGCAGAAACCATACCCTTGTGTCACAGGACTTGTCTTATCAGAGGTATCTTGTCCTTTTATTTAGAGAGAGAGATATATATATCTTTTTTTCTTTTTCAGCATGTTTGTGGAAGATGCTGTTGCTAATGCTCCTGCTTAGGAACTGTGTAAGTTTATATCACAGTCCTGTGTGGGTTATTCCATTGGGAATGTGTACAGTGGGATTGTGGGCACGCAGTAACAGTGGTGTTTCTACATGAGTGTGGTTTTACTGGAGCTCCTGTCTGCCTGCTCCATCCTGCCCAAACCGCTCCACAGGCATTTCTGAAACATCTCTCTGGCATGCTGTGCCCCTGCTACGTGCTCCTGCACTGTGACAGCCTCTCTCTCTTCCTGGGAGCTGTAATTCTTTGGGGATTTTTCTCAATGCTTTGTGCTGTCACTAATAGGCAAATAAGTCACTAACCCTTTAATTTAACTTAACTTTATCAGGCAGTGGGTAGAGGAGCTAACTTTTCTTGAAGTGATTTATAGTTTGCTTTTCTCTTTTCCTTTTTTCTGCTGTGTGTTAGTGTGTGGCAGTGACTTTGCTTCTCAGTTCTTACGTCATGCAGTTTTTTCTTCAACTGATGTGGGTGATACAGCAGAAGCATTCCCTTGAAATCTTATTTTTCAAGTGGAGTTGAAAACACTTAATTTGCTTTCTGTGCTAAAACACAGAATTTGCCTTTTGCCTGCTTGACTCTTGTCATAGACCAGACTGGATTGCTTATTAGAGAGGTTGAGTGATGCTTCTTAAAATAAGTGGTAATGTTCCCATAAGTTGCCATTTGTTGGTATGTGAGGTCTAGGTAAATAAGAATCTTGTCAATATTGTTTGTTTGTTTTTACAAGTTTGATTTAACTTCAACTACTTCTCTGTGTTTTTTAAACATGAGTTTTATACGTGATACAAGGTAGTATTGGTACTCCAACTTGATTCAGTGCATGCATTGCCTTTGTAAATGCAGATAGTTTAATCTTGCTGTATTGCAGTAGGCATTTAAACACTACTGGGACAAAAGGAAAAGATTCCAAAACTTTATTCTGTGGTAAGACCTATGTCTGCAGAGTCTGATGCTATTAAGATTTTTATTAAGTTTAATAATTGATAGTTTATGTACTATACCCTCAGAGGATGTGTAGGAGATGCTTCACGGGTATAGGCTATCTTAGGTGTAAGGAGCAATAGGGCCACATCAATTCTGTATCTGCGATAATTGAGCAGGAAATGTAAACACTCAGATTCACTTAGGAAGGAGACATGAGGCAAAATGAGTTGGGAAATGTTGCTAAAGGTTTTCAGACTCTGACCCAGAGTCGCTGACTTTCTTGCTGTGTTTTTCCTCTTATTGGTATTCACTGTTGTGTGTTCCTGTAGGTTAAGTATCCTGCTTGTGTTTTGAGGCAGTCTGTGTTAGTGCAAGGCAGCAACTTGCTTGTGTTACATATTAGGATTCTGTCATTGTGTCAATTTCGAATTCTGGTGGTGTTTTGTCATCTTTTATAAAGAAACCCTTGTAATTCTCATAGCCATCCTTTTTCTTGGATGTATTGTAGCCAAAACTAATGCTGTGTCATGTCTGTTTAACAGCTTTTCTTCCAGGTGTGGCATGTACTTTGCACAGTAGGTGTCCGTGCCCTTGTGGCATTCTTGTTCTCAATGTTTTGTTTTGTGACAGCACAAAAAACAGGCTTACTGTGTCTGAACCTTTCCAAATGTTTCGCCTTTAGAGCTTTTCTGTAATTTCCACCTTGCTCTTGCTTGCTCCCTTGCCTCTTCAGGCACCTCCTGGTTCTATAGGGACTGGGACAGACATGACACAAACTGAACATTCCTTGTGATTTAGAGTGTCCATCATACTTTGCTTGTTCTGACTTTTTTTGTCTGATCTTTGAATCATTAGATTTTTTTTTTTTTTCCTTTTGAGGGATTCTGTTAAGAATGAGTCCTGAATGCCATTGTTTCTGCAAAAGCTGGGTCTTCTGTTGCTGACTTCAGCTGGGCTAGTCAGTAAGCAGGTCCCTGATCACATTCATGTCAGGGAGAGCATGTTTTTTCTTTGGAAACAAGAATCCTTGAATAGGTTAAAAAAACCAACCCACAACAACAAGCCAACAGATGGACTATTTGAACTACCTGTCTCAGCAAGTATCCTGCCAGGATTGGTGCTCTTTAGATAGCCCTGTGTTTTTGTCCAAAGCACATCAGAAAGTGGGAGGTTTCGTGGGATGCCTGGTTGGTTTTTTTTGTCTGCCTCACATGCTGCAAATGTTAGCTCTCTTAACTCTTTCCATTTGATGTGATTTATGTTTTTTCCTGCGGTGCTTTCCAATTTAAAGCCTATAGACTACATGTGCTTTCAATATTTTTTTTCCCATGCAAATAACAATTTTGTTATTTTTGCTGCTGCTTCTTGAAGATGCAGTAAATTCTGTTGGTATGTGCTTGGTTTATGTCTCCCAGTGATCCAGCAAAACACTACCTGGTTTTGTGTCCAGCAGCGACGCTGCCCTTGGGAACAGGGACTGCAGGCTGCTTAGTGGCAAGGGAGATAGGGGCTTGTGAAAGAAAATCTTATGGAGATACTCTCTAAAGCAGTAGAGGTTGAACACTCACTATCCAAGCTAATTCATCCATTGTTTCTTTAAAATCACCAGAATTGCTTAAAACAGTTTACTGCTTCTTGCTGTACCTTATTATCTGTGCTCAGGAGGTGCATCTGGTATGTGTGTGGTTATAGATGCTGGTAAATAAAAAGTCTTTGTGGTTCATCTGTGTTCCAATGGCTCCTTAAGTGTGACCTGACAGGCAGGGAAAAACGATACACAGTGACTTTGAAGAACTACAAAAAACATCAAGTTGACAGTAAGTATTGGTGGTGGTCTGAGAAATTTTGAGTGATGGCAGTGGTCTTGGCTCCAAAATCTCCCAAGTCCATCTGCCGCCTGTGTGGATTTTCATTCTTCTTCAGTACTGCATGCTTCTGAGAAACGGGATCAGCAAAGCCCGGATCTATTTTTGGTAGCTGCAATACAAAAACATTCCATTGTGTGTAGTAGAGCTATTTTCCTTACTTGTTTTTTCTTTGAAAAGGAAGAGCAAACGCAGTGCACTTTGGCTGCAGGGAATTATATGACTCATTTAGTAAATACTGAATACAAAGAAAAATAGTCTTTCTATTGTATTGCAGTTTTCTGTAGTGTTTCTGTTGCCTCAGATTTTAATAGGGAAATTATCTAAGTAATGTAGGTCCAAGATGTTGCTCTGGAAGAGTCATAAGTTATAGGCTACAAAATCTAGGTGTTCCCATTAAATTAAAATTTCTTTTTCTTTGTGTTAAAGCATTGTTTTACAGGGTACGTGTTCAACTTTCCTTCATTTCTACCGCAATAAAAAGTGCCCACTCTGTCAAACATGAATAAAGCTGAAAATACAAAGAGCTGTGTAAGTGATAGGCAATGTCTACAGGGTTAAAACTGAAATTTTAGATGGCAAAACACAACCAGCTATCTGTGTGCTGTGAATAATTTGAACATAAAGACAAACTCAGATAAGTAAAAGGGAGTCAGCTCCAATAAAAAAAAAAGGCTGCTGTTTTTAGTACTCATTAATACATTTTTTAAATGATATTTTTTTTTCTTGTTTAGTCTTTGCACAAGGTGTGGGAGTCCTGTGGGAGTAAGCAGGACATAGCCCATCACTTAATATTACAACTCAGCTTCATGGTTGGGTTGACTTGGTTTCCTGCTTCTGTTTGTATTGCATGATCAATAAAATAAGTCAAAAATGCACTATTTAAATTGCTTTACAGAAGTAGATATTTAGTAGTCTGTTATTAGGAATATTTTATATCATGCATATAAAAAAACTTGCATCTGTCCTTGTGCTGTCATAATATACCCAGTGTGATTTTTCTCACTTGAAGAATAAGAAACAAGTAATACCCTACTCCGAGATGGGTGGAAGATCCCAACTGTTGTCTTGTTCAGATTTTCTATAAGTGCTGTCCTCTTCTATGGTGAGGTTTTCTTTGAACAAAACTTCAAAGCTTTGAATGAAGTTCATTCTTCAGTACAGGATTTTTATTTTTTTTTTGGTGGATTTAAGAGCAGAGAACACACTAGCTTATGTTTTTGTCTAAAATAATCTGTCAAGTAGAAGAGGTCTCATTTCTTTGTGCTGTGGCACATTTAAAATTCTATTTTAATTTGCTGTAACTGTAACAGCTATGAAACTAATCTCCATGTTAGCATGTTGAGGGGCTTTAGCTGTTAAAAAACCTCTTGATGTGCCTATGACTCAGGCAGAGGCTAAAAGTAGTAGTGAGCATTAAATTATGTATTTTTGTAACTGTTAAACAGAGGTAGTATTCCAGAGAAGTCAAGCGAACTTCGAGATCTTCCAGGGACCTAGCTGGCTTTGTAAGCAACTATCTTTTTTAGGCTACATTGAACTGAATCAGAAAAGAATATGGGTCTCAAGACAAACCTGCATGAAAATGCGTGGGAATTGCCTGCTGGGCAGGGGGTGATGGACTGCCCACCCCTGGCTTGGGCACGTGGATGAATTTTGCCCTTCTGTGTCAGTACTCCAGCCCAGGAGTACTGGAGAAGCTCTCAGTAATTGGATTAAGACAGCGGTAGGCTAAAAAAGTTCAAATCACAGGAAATCAGGGTCTGTTAATTACACAATTAATTTATGACAACTTTCTTGTGATTACTTATTTTTCTACCTGTATTGTAATATTTCTACCCGTTCCAATTGAATTTATTTTGTGAACACACTTGAAATCTTAATATATTATAATTTAAAAATTCAATTGAAGCCAATTACATTATCTTAATAAAAACTATTAACTGTGAAAAATAGCTGTATATCTGGTATATCTGTCTCCTTATTTAAATTGTAGGCATGGTTATATAATTATTTTTTTTCTTAAAAATCAATATAACTACTAACTTGAATTGTCATTAAGAAATAAGCATTCCTGAATGACTATGTCATCCCTTTTCCTGCTGAAAGTGTGTGTTGTACATAGCATGTTGTTCTTCTTTGTACTTCTGAAGGAATGAGGAAAATTGTGGAGTGATGTTTTACAGCAAGAGTAAGTTCCCTGTATTACAAAGCTTTTTATAGTCTTGGTGTTGAATTTTTACCTCTCAGTGAGACTGTGGATGCTATTGCATGATATAAATATGTCACTTGAGTATCTGAGTTTTGTTGGAATATGAGATTTTTATGGTTTTCATGTTCCTCTAAGCATGAAGGCAATTGTGCCTGGTTTTTGTCTATGAGAACTACTTTGTGCTGAGCTTATGTGACTTCAGTTAATACTGTTTGGATAAGTTCTCAGGCTTTTTTCCTTCAGTTTTCAATCTTAAAGGAATTTAGGTGGCGCTCCATTCGGCTGCAAGACTTTTGCTAAAATTAGAGCTGACTTGTCAGACTTGAGAAGCCGGCATTTGGTTTGCATTTGGTATTTCATAAATGGAAGCATTTTTTTAGTAATACGCCTATACTAATATGCAGTTTTTTTAATAGATAACTTGAATTTAGTTTCTACAAAACCCTGGAAAAGAGCTGATTTTGATCAATAGCAGTGGACCATTTGTTGCAGCACCCACTCAGTGAATTTTTAACCTAGAGTTTTGCCGTCTGGTTGCACTACAGCTTTGACCCAACTGTGCTGTAGATTTGCCTTGTGCTTGAGAGGGAGCTGTGCTGCCCTGAAGACTTGTGGACTTGGGATGTTCCACTTTGGAAAACATGCTTTTGTGTTCTGCAAACCTGGAACTTCTGTTTAACGGGGGTTTGTGACTTGTGACTCACTGCTGGGCTATGGAGGGATGGCTGTAGAAGCTAAAGCTGATGGAAACTCATCACTGTTTTAAAAACTAAAACTTATGCCAAGTATTAGTTATTCCTATAGTGTCTTATTTTTTGTCTTAGACTATAAGTCTATCTGAACATCTTAACTGCAATGATCAAGAGTGTGGATTTGGCTTTATAGATGTGGTGCTTCAGGACTGCAAGATATATGTTTTGGTGCGCTGGGGTTATAATTTCAAAGAGAATCATAGTTATCAATTTTATGCTGTTCTTTAGCTTGTGCAGTATTATTTAAGAGCGAGCATGCCTAGTGTGAGTGAAGCTAATACCGTGTTATTTACATTTTTGAATATCGTTAGCATGATGTCATTGCCTGAGATGTGGCATTTTGCACTTGCACTGAGGTGAAAAGTATGGAGTGGGCAGAAGCTGTTGAAAGGCTCATACTGAGTCGTGTAAGAAGAGCAATCAAAGTGCTAGTCTTACTATATCGAATTAAAACACCAAAAATACAATAGGACACAGCTTAATTTTAATACCAGAAACAGGGAGAGAAAGCTAATTTTACTTTAAATAAATTAGATCACTGAGGAGGCTGCTTGGGAATTATTTAAAAAAAGTAATCATAGAAATTGGCATATTAAATTTTTCTGGGTCAGATTTAGGGAATGAAGTTTTAAGCCAGGCATTAGGGCATTTATTCATATTATCTGTGAGGACTTCCATGGAGACATAAAACCAAAGCAACTAGGAATACTTAGCTACTTAGGTAGGCAATGATGGGGGGGGAAAATCTGGCTTGTAAAGGAAAACCTTACAGAAGCTTATAGCGCTGAAACATGCATAATTAAAATATTAAGTCACGGTGGATTATTCCAGCGTGAACCTACTTCTGAATTTTCTTCATTATTTGATTGTGATGCTGCTGGTGATGAACTGAAATCAAGACCTTTGGTAATTTAATAAATCCTGTGTAAGGAGATGAATATGATTAGATTTATAATTTCAGTGTTGTACTGATTTTTAGGTGCATATGTTTGAATCGAGTGTTCTTGAATCGCTGTTTTAAAGACATCAGTAGATAAAACTGTTTTATCTTGCATGAAACCTACATTTAATTTTGTTTTGGACACTTCATGTCGATAATTTTTGATGTTACTTGTAGCACATTAATATTCTAAATTGGATAAACTGGGTTGGGTTTTTTTTGAATAACTTATGCTAGGTTCAAAGCCTTTAGCAAAAGCCACATAGGAATATGACCTCAGATTCACAAAAGCTTTAGCTTTTTAAATGACAAGTCAGAGGTCATTTAGAAAATCATCTGTTAGGGAGACCTTTCATTCCCATCTCAGACATCAGCTGGTGGAGTTGTCCAAGCAAATTCTTTGGGTTTGTGCATCTCAGTTATTAAATTACCAAATGAAAGTTAAATGCTCACTTAGGCACTCAAAATATTTGTATGGCCAGATTCTCCATCAGAGCAGGAATTACGTGTCAGGTCTAAAGCAGATGAAAATTAAGAGGGTAAGTTTAACGCTTGTAATGTTTCAAACAGGACAAATATATTTTTATCCTTTCAAGTGATGTATCTGTGTGCTACAGACCTTCCAAAAGTAGAATTGTTTGTTGGACTCATTTGTGTACCAACAGATCTTTTACATATCTTTTACTGTAGTGTTGTAGAAATAATTTGCTCATTTTGCCTGCTCTTGATACTTGTGTTAGACACGACTGATGTTAGTTCTTCTATATAACAACATCTTTATCTTAACCATATAGTTACAAACCTGAAACTCTAATACATAAGTGAAAGCAAGCTTTTCCAGTGCTTTGGTAAGAAAATAATTAGCTAACTAATAGCCTATTAAGTAAAGGGAAAAGATAAATTCCTATAATTCTTCTCAAGATGTTTAAATTTGGAGGAGTACTTGATTTTTAGTCTGCTTTCCAAGAGAAAAATACTTGGTTTGAGTCTCATTACTTCCAAGATTTTATCTGAAAGATTTCCTTGTTGGCATGGGTTTCAGCTTTCAGAACACAGGCCACTAGTATAAGGGAGACTCAGTTGTGCAAGGTTTGTTTC
>BJBW01002327.1:0-64705 GCA_004320125.1 Scolopax mira | reverse complement strand
GGGTGTTGAGTAGGCACTTCCTGAGCAGAGTTGTAGGGGTTTAGCCAGGGGACATTTGAGACTCGGTGTCTTGGCTAAGGGACCTTTCTTTCTGCTTCAATCCGGACTGGTTTCTAGCTTTGTCAAAAATCTGTATTTTTGTCTTAAAACAAGAAGAAAAAAAAATAAGCAGGTTGCCACTTAGGAGATGAATTAGGCTTGTCTACTGTGTTTTGTATATATGTTCTTTGTTTTAGCTTTGAGAGTGATGTCTCTTTTTGTTTCATTTTACTTCCAATACATGTGTGTCATTTTGCAGGAGTTTTAAAACTTGATATGATGACTTACCTTTTACATCATAAGCTCTTTAATTGTTTTTTGTAAATAATACTGAACATTGTGATAACTCACCACCTGTCAGGTCTCCAACAGAGGAAAATACTTTCCGTTCTCTTAAATTACCCTTTTAGTAGGTTTTATATTCTTTCATTTGCCTCATCCTGGAAAGTAATTTCAAGCTGAGGACTCTGAAGGCCCTGCTGGACATTGCTCACTCAGGCTAACTCATGAACTCCTTCATCAGTAACAGCAGCTCTGAATTTTGAGGTATGTATTTTCCATATGGAAAAATACCTCAAGCAGAAGCCCAGGTCTGGGGATTGCTTGTGATGTCTGTCTTCAAAGAGAATTATAATTCTTCTACGTTATTTTATTTTTTTATAATAATGATTAAATGTATGATAGACAACTTATTTTTCAGTAATTGCAATAGGTGTTGCTTTGAAAATGAATGTCCTTAAGTGTGGCCCTGCGTGTTTTGATTAGTGATATTAAAACCTTATCCTGTAAAACCCCGTCCCATTAGGTTTCAGAAGTTCTATTTCTGCCTTTTTAGTTACCTTATTAAGTTTTAATGGCATATAGATTAAATGTACCATTCAGTTCAAGAGCTCGTAGAAGAGGTAAGGCGTTTGGCCTTTTATGCAGACTACACATGGACATAAAGCCAGCAGAATCTACATAAACTTTTTGAAATAAATATTGCAGTTGTCCCTAGAACTTGGGTATCCTACAGGTACGCATAAAACTCAGTAGTTTGAGTAATTTAATTCTACATTATTTTTCTCCCTTATAGATTTAGTTTCATGGAATTCGTTTTAATTGATTCCCTTGATGCTAGAAAGGCAAGGAACTTGAACTGTGTCCCTCTGATGATAGAGTTGGAGCCGTTTCAGCCGTGTGTTGATGACTATTACACTTTGAAATCTGCAGAGACTCTTCTCAGTGAGCAGGTAGTGCTTATGACAGTGATAATGCTACAAGATCATCACACTCGATTAACATAATTTAATCTAATTTAATATAGGACTTTCTGCTCAAGAACAGGAAGAGAAGCAATTGGTAGACAAAAACAGGTCTGATTTTTGTTGTTTATTATCAGGTATTTGTAGAAAAACGTTAGGTTTATACCCTTTGATTTTTATACATATATATGTAAAGCTGTTGGTTAACCTTTCTCTTGCATGAATTGGCAAGCCAGATCCATTTAAAAATTCTGCATGCTAAGTTTGTCCTTGAAGAGGTGCTTAGAGCCCTCCTCTCTTAGGTAGAGGAGTTTATTGTAACATTGGATCTTGAGAATAGATTCAGAGTGAAAGCTGTAGTGGTCAAAGGCTACTTTTGATTTTTCTAGTGTCATCAAAAGAATCAAGAGAAGGGACCCGTGACCATCTGTTGGAGAGCTAGTTGAGTAATTCACTATCTCCTGTGGTTTGGGGTCAACTGTAGAAAGGAAGTGTTGACTGGTCGTGTGACATTGTTCGTAATTACTAGCAGTCAGTGACACTGTGCAGTTACCCATTTCATGGAACAGAAACATCTGAATCAAGAAAGACATTACAACATTAAACATATTGCAGCAGTCTCTCCATACTGCTCCATACTCTGGGCAAAAAGCAGATATAGACACCGTTAAATGTATGCATCAGTGTTTTAAAGGTTAAACTATTACTGAGATATTGCTAATAGCCCATCATTCGGGCATATAACTTAGCAAGTACAGAATTCAGTTGAGATTTACAAGAAATAGACATTTATTTAAGAGATCAACGTAGTTTTATCATCCTAATGATATCATACAACAACTACAAGAAAGGTATTTTAAAATATATGATTCTAGAAGACACAATAAATAATATTTTCATGTTCTTGCTCTGAGGCATTACAGCAAGGAGATTACCAATCCCTTCTCCTTCAAGATTCTGCATTTTGCATAATATTAATGCCATATGTCAAAGAACACTGTGCTGCTAAAGATACCGTCTTGCAGATGAAATTGTGTTAGACTATCAGTTTGTTTCATGTGAAAAAGCATGAAAGCTTGTTTGTGTTTTTTTTTTTTTAAGGAAGAAAAAGTCTGGAGTACTTGTTGTGCTATCACTTATGATACCAAATACAGAAGAGCATCTTAATTGGGGCTGGGAGCAATAAAATGTATTTATGTGCTAAAAGGCAGATTTTCAAGTGGGTAGAACCAATTTATGTGAGAAAGAAAACATGTATGCCTTATCCACCAACTTCATCACTTCAGGATCATCCCTCTGAGTCCTTGCAAGAAGTATGTGGAATGTATTCTGGCTCTTATTTTGACCTAAGTATCCTTTTAAAATTTCTTCATCAATATTCGCTGTTAAGCTGATCCAGCTTATTTTCCTTCTAATTATCTGCACTTGCCCACTGTGTTCCTCCCTCGTGCAAATCTGATTGCATTGTCTGTCTCTTCATACCTGTCAGCATTGTAAGCCTTGCCCACTCATTCCTTCTCTCTTCTAAATGCTTCATTCTTCTTCCTGCGGTGTTCCTTTTCCTATAAATACCCTCTGTCACCAACATGCTGCACTCGTCTCGTTCAAGCTCCTTAGCCATTTCTGCCATCATACCCATGAGGAGTTGAGGGGATGATGGACATGGTTGGCAATTGCATTACTCTAATTATAAACATTGTGTGGAGATGCATTATAAACGCTTGTTGCCTGCCTGCTCTTCCCCCAGGGCATACTCCTTGTATTCTGAAGTCTGTGAGCCCCTCATTCAGGGAAGCAGTCTTCTCTCTGTGTTTCTATATGGAACAGTGTGTTCTAACCCTAACGGAGGCTAACGTACTGTAAACACTGTATAAGAATACTTGGTTATTATGTAAGATGTTCTGGCTGGTGTAAACAGGAGCCTCCGCGTTTGCTGTGGACTCTGTGTCTCATGGTAGTTTTGGAGCTAGAATATGGAAAACTGGGGTCTTAGGAGGCTTTGAGGTCCGTCACAAACACTTCATGGCTGAAGCTTCATGCTAAAGGAGAAAAAAATAAGGACTTAGCATCAAAGTGTATCTTAAAACAGCTTTAATACTATAACATGGATATGTATTTGGAGCACACTTATCCTAATGGGCTTTTTTGTAAAGATACAAAAAATACCTATAAACGTGCAAAAGGAGAAACCTAAGTGACTTCAATTCCAATTAAAGATGATATAACAGACCTCAAAAGGAGGAGTTGTTGTCTGGGGATCTCCCTGGCAGTTGGCACTCTCCACAGTCACTGGGAAAAAATACATTTTGTATTTTTAATGAACTTTTGCTACACTGCTATGTCAATAAATACTTACTGAGTGTGATTGGAGTTTTTTTAGGAACTGCATACAGTAATGTCCTCTACAGCATTTTGCTCCCAAAGAGAGACAAGGCAGTATGATACTCACTCTGCCTTGAGGAATGCTGAATGAAAAAAAATGATTAACGATTTTTTGAAAACAGTAAAGCAAACTGTTAAGTAACAGGGATTACTAGAAGGATTTAGCACTGAACGTGGACTGCAATAAAATGTTGACTGCAACCCTTTTTCCCCTCCACTGTACTATTGGAAGGTTTTATTAAGGGTTAACATCTGCTTTATCAAAATGAGTTTTACAAGGCAGAACTTGTGTCAGTGATACACATGTCCTCCTCCTCACTCAGAGAGCAGGTCTAGCTCTATTGGCATAGGAAGGCTGAAACGGCTCTTGTCACAGCATGAGGAACCTGTGATGAAACCTGCCGTGAGATCTTCAAACCTGGAAAACACTGAAGTGACTGAGAGAGTCAGACGAATTGAAGTGAATAATACTTAATCAGAAGCAATCTTTTCAGGTAGCTGTGGGGTATATAGCTTTTGTGTTTAAAAATGGAAAACACAGCTATTCACCATGTTTCTTTTAATAGTTACTCTATAACTATTTACATACTCTTTTTAAATTCAATAGAAGGTCACTGGGTTTTGAGCCAGTCACAGTAATGCCACAGCCTAACAAAACTATTTGAAAAATGAACTCAGCCTGATGGAAGTTGCCATCTGAGAAAAACACAAAACAACAACAGTTTTGGTTTTATGATTTTTATTCATGATTTTTCTCTAGACTTTACTAAAGCGTTGATCTTCATCTCCAGTGTTCATATTCAGATTTTGGCAGAAGCATGCCTCTAATTTTATACTGCTGTTGCTACATAATCTGTATTGTCTCTGAGGAAAGAAAACATCCTTTAAAAATTCTCTTATTAATGTTCCCACATTAGACTACTAGAAAACTAGTAGTCTAAAACATGTTTTCTCTGAGTGGATCTCAAGAGGTTAATGTGCAGCTTCAAATGCAGAGAGTATCTAGCAGGTGGACAAAAATAGTCTATGGACAAGGCATAAAAAAAAAAGGAAAGGAATCCTTGACATGATTTAAGAACAATTGAGTAAGGAAAGATGAGTAAAGGCTTGCTGGAGGGCTTAAACTAGGATTCTGGCTGATAATACCACATGTGAGTAATACATGCAGATCACAGGTTTGCTTTTGGCATGTGTTAGCAGGGTTTTATCTGTCCTTGTATGGCTGAAGTGCTGTTACACTTTATAGTCTTCGACTTAAGTCAGTTTTAGCTTTACCAAAAGCCCTTTCACTGGCAAAGAGGACCAAATCTTGGCTGTAAACTTTCAAACCTTTAAGGCAAAATTTTTGAAATTAGCAGCTGTCTGGAATATGTGATTGTGGTGGGTGCTCCATGAACAAGAGGGAGGAGGAAGGTCCTCTTCAAAGCATACCCATGAAAGCGAGAGCTTTGCGTGACAAGCAATACTGAAAAAACAGTTTAAGCCAGAAACTCTTGTTTGAGGAGATTCTTAAGAACAAAGAAATATAACTCTGAGCAGTTACAGAAAACATGCCAGCATTGTCCTAGCTTTCAGACTAAGTAATCAATAAAGGAAGCCTTCCTGAGGGAGGCAAAAATAGGCTCTGCCCCAATTGCTTGTGCACTGAGTAGGGCCAAATGATCAAGGCTAGTACCTAACAGTGAGGCACTTCTGGTGTTTTATAGCCTTGTAATGACTGAGAATCCCATACCTTTGAGGGCCCTCCTCTCTGCTATTTCAGACCATTTTGTGAAACGCTGATATCCATGTCTCTGTGGAGAAGTAAAAAGAAAAAAGTGAATTAGAGGGAAACAATGATCCTTCAGTTGACTGGTTTTTGTGGGTGCTGTGCCAGAAATGCAAAGAAAATAGTTGGTGTATTTTATGCATGCATTTATTTTTAAAATATGATTAACAGTATGTCACACAACTATACTTGACTGGACATTCAGCATGCGTATACTGTTGTCAAGAGCGTGATGTAGAGGTATTTAAGCTCAGTTGAGTATCAAACTGTATGCGTGGCAGTATTCAAGACATGAGCCTACCCTCCCTCGTGCCATCACTAGACGGCCTCTGGTTAGCTTCATTAAAGATGTTTAGATGTTCTGACACTAGGTTAATTGGCAGAATAAAGTCATTTATACTTTGTAACAGGCAATAATGAAAGCTAGCTACAATTTAGGTAATATTTTCACTTTAATGGTCACACTTCTGCTTGAATTTTAACTGTATGTTACTTATATTTTAAACTATTTGCATAATTCAGTATAAACATTTATAATAAGAGTGCTAAGTCTGAACGGAAAGATACTATATGCTGTTACTCTGGGATAGATTTTGCTACACAGAAAAGGTACTGTCATTGTTTATTGGCCTGTTTCTCTTTCGCCTGTTGCTTGGATTCTGGAAGATGCATTTCTATTCTATCATCCAGCCACCTCCTAGTAGACCTGTGAAGTTAAAACCTCAGTTCAGTGAATGATTACAGGATTATGTCTTCTATTGTTTAACTGTTCTGTTCAGTCACTTTTCAATTGCTGTTTGCTAAACCATGCCCTACTGTAAGGTACTTAAGTCTTTCCAATGACTAGCAACTTGAGGATTCTATTTCTTAAACCTTATGTTCATCTAAAACCTTGTCTTCTGACACTAATTCACGCATTCATACATTAATGCATAATGTGGTATTACCTTCAGAGTTTAAAAGAAATGCACAACTGAGTTGAAAAGGGTCAATAATGGTTGATATAACTGTGGAGATACCCAGGTTCTTTCAGAGTCTGGCACGGGTGCAGAGCAGAGACATCGGCTGTATCTGCTCTGGAGCATTCCCTCTCTGGGAACAGTATAGTGGCTACATTGATAGCTCTTTGGTTGTGCTGATGACAATAATGATATATTGTGCTCAATACAGATACCTACCTGGACTTGTGCAAAGCATTTGATGCTGTCTCGCACAACATCCTGGTCTCTAAAGTGGAGAGACGTGAATTTGATGGATGGACCACTCAGTGGATAAGGAATTGGCTGGGTGGTCAAGTTCAAGGTCCTGCACGTGGGTTAGGGCAATCCCAAACACAAATACAGGCTGGGTGGAGAATGGATTGAGAGCAGCCCTGAGGAGGATGACTTGGGGGTCTTGGTTGATGAGAAGCTCCATGTGAGCTGGCAATGTACACTTGCAGCCCAGAAAGCCAACTGCATCCTGGGTCACATCAAAAGAAGCATGGCCAGCAGGTCGAGGGAGGTGATTCTCCTCCCCTGCTCTGGTGAGACCGCACCAGGAGTACTGCATCCAGCTCTGGAGTCCCCAGCATAAGAAGGATGTGAACCTGTTGGAAAGCCACAAAGATGATCAGAGGGCTGAAGCACCTCTCCTATGGGGACAGGCTGAGAGAGTTGGGGTTGTTTAGCCTGGAGAAGTTTCCAGGGAGACCTTATAGCAGCCTACCAATATCTAAATGAGTCTTACAGGAGAGATGGGGAGAGACTTTTTATCAGGGAGTGTAGTGATAAGATTGAGGGGTAACGGTTTTAAAGTAAAAGAGGGGAGATTTAGATGAGATATTAGGAAGTAATTCTGTACTGTAATAGTGTTAAAACACTGGCACAGGTTTTCTATAGAAGTTGTGGATGCCCCATTCCTGGAGATGTTCAAGGCCAGGTTGGGTGGGGCTTTGCCCATGCACCCTTCTTTCAATATGTTTTTTTTTTAACTTTTATAAGTGCTTCACTTTTTTTCCACTGGTACTCTCTCTGATTTGTTGTGCTTTTCCTGTCTTCAAAGGACATATTCATGTCCTTCTTTGTCATATTCATGTTCTTTTCTTTTTCAAGGAAGAATAAATGTTAATATGATTGATGGATTGCCTCTATATAGGGGGATTTATGTGTTAATGTAACTATATTAGTGCCTGTTCCTAACCTTTATCATATGTGGATTGCAGTGAATAATAGCAATTTAAAAACATTTTTTAACATCTCAGTGACTCCACTGTAAAACAAACCAACCAACCCATCAAAGCCATAGCTTTCCATTCCTGTTTATACCTTATGGAAGGAAAATCATAGAATGAGTTATGAGAATTAGAGTTGGAAGAGGCCTTAATGATCATCAACTTCCAACCCTCTGCCCTGTGCAGGGACATCTCCCACCAGACCAGGTTGCTCAAAGCCCCATCTAGCCTGGTTGTGAACACTTCCAGGGTTGTGGAAGTTACCACAAATGAGTTGGTATAATTACTACAAAAAGAAGGGTGATGTTAAGTCATATTTTAATCCCATGTTAAATCACAACAGGATTTGGTAACTAAATAGGTGAAGACTGTATGCATTGATACAGCCACCTGAATCCATACAGGAAGGATGAGATTCACCTGACCTCATGTGGATGGCTGCAGTGTAGGCATCTGGTTACCCAGACTTCTTCATTACCAGTGGAGAGATACTGGCACTTGGGGTGATTCATCTTATTCGGGATCAGACAAACCAACTAATGAGATAAACTCCCTCCTGAGCTTCCTATTTCCCTGTCTACAGCAAAAGGAGCCTCTGGTAAGCCAGAGGTAGACACTAACAGGTAGAACTCATTTAAGCTGTCTCAAAGTTAGCAGTTGGAAATTGTTACTGTGCCTCTTCAGTCAGTAGAACAAAATACTGTAGGAAGGCAATTTCTTCTCTTTTTAAAAATAACGTTGATATCCTCAATGATCTCCATAGTACACTAGGGATTTATATACTACAGCACTGGGTTCGGTAGCTTTTGAAACAGTTCCAGCTGGATTTCTAAGAGGATGTTTGGATGTAGCCAAGTAAAATGTAAAATAATTTAATTTACACTTTCTTATATACATCTTCTGGTTCAGGTCTTTTCTTTTGTCTAGTCACTTTATGTGCTTTCTCAAGCAGATTAACAAAGGAACAAAGCAATTGTAATAATTATCCTTGGAGGATAAAGCAATTCTGAATATTTTATCAATTCACTGTTCCTGCTGATTTTTCTAAGTGAAAATAAACCAGGGCAATGTTAAGTCTTTCTGTCTTTTTATTCTCGTTGGAGGAGTGGTTTGGTGACTCATGTTGATTGGGAATTTTTCCAATTTTAATATAGCAATTGGGGGTGTTGCATATGTTTAAAAAATAAAAAAACCCCAAGCTGTTCTCCCCAGCCTTCTAGTAAAATAACCATGAAAAATAACAACAGCAAAAATAAACAAAAGTCTGAAAAAGATCATATTTTTAAATACACATTTTACTTTTTTTGTCTGTGATGTCATTCTACTGCTTTATTCACAAGTTTTTTTATGGGCAAAAGCTGAATTTCTAATGTAAAAAAAGTAGATGCTACAGGTTCTCTAAATATACTTTGGACTCCCATAAATTAGGTGTAAATTGTACTCAAGATATCCAGTATATGATCCTCCAAAACATGACTTTAAATGTAAAGTGCAGGGGACAATGCACGGAGCTGCCATTTCCTCCACTGCTCTTGTCATTGCTTCGGTGCTCGTTGGAGTAGCAGAGCCCCGTGCAGTGGTAGGGGAGTAGTAACCTGCTTACTGTCATGTCCCTTTTTTGGCAAGAAAAGGAAGGATGTGTTATTCTCCAGTACATATTCTGGTGTATTGTGTAGACAGTGCATAAAAGAGTACACATTGATCTTCCAAAAAGTATTCGAAGTGTCTTTCCTTCTAAACGACCACACATCAGCTCAGTTAAGTTGAGCACATTTGTGTTTTCCTTTGCAAGATTTAATTCCCATCTTTTTTTAGTTTTTTATTTTCTTCCTACACTCTCCTGAACTTTCTCATCCTTCTTTGTCTACTGTCTTCAGCTATTTTCACCTTGGCAACATACATTTTCTTCATCTCCACGTTCTTCCTTTCTCCTTCTCCCAGAATTTTTGCTTTATTTTTCTCCTGCTCGATTTTTCTCTGCTCTCAATGATATCTGCTGATTAATTTTGCTCCCTGCATCTCCCAACAGTCTCTGTACTTTTCCTCATCTCTTTTCCTTCATCTAGTTCTTAATTAACATTTGAAGGTAATTCTTACATGATTCTTACATCTTAAAAAAATGACATTGTTTAGAATTGACTTTTAAGGCTAGCTTTTCTTCTTTTGCTTATTAATTTTTTCTTTCCTTTTTATGCATATATAGAAGTATCTCATTATGAGCGTTAAATATGAAGAGCAAATAAATATTTTATAAATCTTTTTACATTCTAGGTTTCCTTTAAGGAGGGTGAAGTAGTAGTGCCATTTAAAAATACATAGAATCTTTGAAGCGTGTTTCCTTCGCTGGAAGGAGCTGGGATGATTGTCGTTAGGCTTTGTCTGGGCTAGATTTGCCGCTCATGTTGAAACTTGAATGATCTGATTTTCAAGCACGCATCTTCTATAACTGTAGACGTCAATACGTTAGGGAATGGTGACTAAGATAGTGAAACTGGGAGAGAAATCGGATAATTTAACTTTCAGTGCTCTTTCATGATGTGTTTCTGGTTTATTTAACATAATTTTCATTCCCCCCTTGTGTTTATAAAATTGAAATGCTCTGATGAATCCTTCCTCTGAGCACTCAGTGAAACCTAAAATCGTAGGTAGGGTATTACCTGCCAATCTATTTTTATTTCCCATTTTATTTTTCCTTTTGATGTCATCATGACTATGTGCATTGGTTTATTTTTAAAATAAATTTTCTTTTAGTTCAAGTAGGGTTTTATTTTTATGACAGACATAGCTGACACTGTTGGCAATCTGTTTGACATTGTATACTGTTTAAGGGTTGCTCTAACAGCTGTCAACATTATATGTTGTTGAAAAACTAAATTTATAGATGCTTATTGCCAAAGGTCAAGAAGTCAAAGTGTTTTGCTGTGCTCATGTATGCAGGAAAAGACCGAAATGTATTGGAGTTCCAACTTCATGGTTTAGAGAAGAAATTGGCTGGGTGTGATGTCACGTGTGTGATGTCATTTGCTGACTCATTAGATGTGAGCCACCAGGGCTGGGACTTGGAGAGGAGCTGGTGGAGCTGCAGGGGAAGAGGCAGCCAAGTGATGTATTTCTACACTTTCAGCGGCATCGCTCAACAAAATCCACTTTATACAATGTAGGAGAAGATGGGAGGTAACAAAGGACAGCATGACTGGCTGCCTGAATGATGTCACCACACGTTTGCAGGGAGGGTGGTGATGACTCAACACCTATGTCACTGTGTCTTCACCGCAGAAGAAACTATTTGTAGCCAGCTTTTAGAGAAGGCAATACCAGGTCTCTCGTGCGATTGCTGAACAAGTGATGGGGAAGTCAGATGGAGAAGGGGATAGGGTGTGAAAAGAAAAAAGGTAGAGCTAAAAAAAAAAAGATCTTGAAAGTCTTAATGTTCAAGAGATGGGTTTGTAGACAGCAAAGCATATTCTGAATTCTTCATTTGCAATAGCTGATTCTGATATAATTTAGATGAGACATTAATGAACCTGCCCCCTCAAAAAAAAAAAAAAAAAGGCAAGCAGTGGAGATGTAGATTGTTTACTAATTGCAAGATCAGATCTCATGTCTGGACAGACCTCTCTTATATAAGTACCTCCATGATTGTGGTTACTTTAACTCCCTTCTTTCCTATGGAAATACTTTGTTTCTAGCAGCCAGATTTTTTTTATGATAGGATTTTCTAAATTTCTTATATTTATTTCTTTCCTCAAACCTTGCAGTCAGAACTTGTAGATTTTTTTCCAGATTCTTTTCCAATCATTTATTGCTGCTGCTTATATATAATGTCGCTTTTAAAAAAAATAATGAAAAAAAATCATTATCCCATTTCATTGAAGAACAGAGTAAAAGCAAAGCAAGGGGATATTTTTATGTGTATTTTCCTGTGGGTTGTATGTTTTATTTTTAAAGGTGAAAATATTCCTGATGGAAGTCCTTCAGGACTGATGGCTTTCACAGCACTCCCTTAACTGGAAGCACCTCATATTTTTTCTTTCTGTATATATTCAATACATGTATGTATTATATTGCAATTACATTCAGCCTTTACAAATACAGGCATCTGAAGAATTAAAGGTATTTCTGTTCCTTGCAAAAAAAAAGGAATTGTAAATAGAAGAATGTCCTTTACTTGAAGATTTTAGCTTAGTGCCAAGTTATCAGTGTTTGGGTGTTTAACATTTGTATCAGTTTAAATAAATACGTTCATACCATATTACTCTTATATAGGGAGAAGCCCAATAGAAAAACCTCCAGTGTCTTTTCATGTTGTTGTGTCAGTCCAGGGCACTGGCAATTAAAGATTGAAAATGGTGTACGTGAGAAGCACACTTGAAATATAATTAGGATGTTCCTCCTTTTGTGGGCACTGCATGCATGTTTAAAATTTGTCATGAATACAATTTTATCTCCAGTAATAATTCTCAAATTTAATTTTTCTGTGTTATAGCTTTACTAAAAATACTGTCTCTAAAAGCTTAGACTTGATCAAGATGTAATTTAAGAACAGGTTGATCTATTTAATTAGCTAAAATAGTAATTTAAAATAATAAAAAGATGCTATATTAATGGTGAATCCTGCTTCTCAAGTACAATTGTTATGGCTTCATTGTTGTTACTTGTAGTCCATTACAACAGACAAGTATTTCCTTCTGTGCAATATATCAGGTTTTTTTGCTTTCATTGGCAATGGTGATGGTAGCAGGAGGGCAGAGCCCTGTGTGAGAAGCAGGTATGATTACACTTAGCACCTGTGCATTTTATATGTCTGGCAAGTGGCGATAGTTTCACGTTAAGTTTCTTCTGCCAGCTGTGGGCTTCACCTCAGAGACACCGAAGGTGTTGGGTGCAGGTGCCAATGACCCAAGGCATTTTCCATGCAGTAACTGAACTTGGTCTAGGAGGCTCTAACAGAGGATTTCAGTGCCCTTCAAGAGTTTGTTTTGGCTCTTCAGTTGTCTTTTCAACAAGAAACAAGCTGCTGAAGGATGGCTAACTGGTCAGATACAGGATTTTGAGGCTGCTTGTAATTTTGGGAAGGTTGCTGTGAGACAAAGCCTTAATATTTCATTTGGTGGCATTGGTGATTCCCAGAACCTGGATTACACAAGTGGACATGGATGGTCTTATTTACAGGAGTTGTACAGTCCCAGTGAAGGGACCATAGGTAGCACCAGGAGTACAGAATGTTATCAGAATGTTATTAGGCAAGTGTGGCATGGCACGGCTGACATCAGTATCTTGGTTTTGGCAGTTCTAGTGGCTGCTGGGGATGCTTCTGCCAGTTTCACAAGTGTTCTCATTCCTTTTTGGTGTAAAACACTTCTTTGTTTCTTCCCCCCCCCCCCCCCCCCCCCCCTTTGTCTCCTGGCTTGTAAACAATAAGGAATCTCTTAACTGAAGTTTGTCAGAAACATGTCTGTAAGTTCCCCTCTGTTCCTGAAGAGTTATGCTTTGGGTAAGATGATCACATGAACCCTCATCCCAGTGGGACACAACTCAGTGTTGAAGCAGAGAGGTTTTTGGCTTACTTTGTGCCCAGGGTGATGTGTCCTTTTTTGATGGAGCTTTTTCTGAGATGAGAACTGTCTGTCCTCTAAGGAAGCCAGGAAAGGTGAAACAAGTCCTGTCTCTTGTTCTAGAGGAACAGAACTGAGAATGTCCTCTTTACAGCCGAGAATTCAAGGAGTAAAAGAGCCTGATGATCTGCTGGATAAAAAATGTTGAAAACCTGTGGTGATGATCACAATATAAAAACTTTGACAGAACATACTGAAAAACATCCTGTGAATATCCTGTCAAAATATTTCTATTTAAAAATATTTCTACTATAAAGATTTCTAACTGTAAAATTTGTAACAAAAAGTAAATACATAAAGCTTTTTAGAACCAGTGAATGAGAATAAAAAGTAAGGCGAAGGATGAATTCAAACCTGGAGTTGAAGGTTATAACATGTATTCAATAATTGTGACCCAGTTTAATCCTTTTGGGTAAATCATGGAGCTGCATCTCCTAGGAGAGGCAAGAATCAGAATGTGAGCAAGATTTTATGAGTCATTGCTTTAGACTTTAGAAAGTAACATATGCTTGACTTGGTTTGCATGAATAGAAACCTGTTTTTTCTAAAGACTGGAATTTAATTTATCATTCTACAATATTAGAGCAATTATTTTTTTCTTGAATTTTGAAGAAAAAGCATATAACAAATGAGTGGAAAAATAATAGTATTTGAAAATTTGAGTAGTGCTTAAAGCATTTAGGCAAATCATAGACCTGAAAGAAAATGCTATTTTCAGAAGAATCCTAATACAGTAAATGTTACACATTAAATAGATTGTAAAAGGAATAAATTAGAAATATTTCAGACTAGAAATCAGAAATTATCTACTCTGTCTACTCAGTTAAGACCATAAGGGTACTAGAAGTGATTTAGTTCCATGGTGTGAAAAAATTAACACTCCATTATTATGGGGAAATTGAATTTCTTTTGTCTTTGATGGAAAAGCTGACCAAGCGGACTTGGAAACCATTTGCCTTGCTCTAGACAAGATCTGGAAAATACAGCTAATCATTTATTGTGTTTTAACTAACAGAGTAATAAATTCTCAAATCCCTCTGTCTCTAGTTACCTCATGTACAACTGTTCTCACATCACCATGTTTTTTGCCCATCAATAGGAAGCGATTGGCAGCTGATTTTAAGGGACAGGAGGGTACATTTTAACGTATTTAGTGAATATTTTGGGTTTTGTTCCCCCCAAAATGGGTAAACTTCGAGGAATAAGCTTTTTGTTTTCCAGCAACTCATAAGAATTGTTGTCCCCTCATAAGTGTTGTCCCCTCCAAACGACACCTTTCTTGTAAAGGTTATTATTATAAATAATATAGTTAGTAAAACATAAATAATGGAAACAATACAAATATGTTAATACATGTAAGTAATAAAGTTAAAGACAAATAATTAGAAAATAGCAAGCATAGTTGTATTTGCAGTTAATGTTTTCTTTGGTGTGCGTTACTGGTATTTAATCTTACAGTAGTTATGCAAATTTTGTATATTATTTTTTCTTTAAAGAATAGCTTTTTGTGCAACTGCAGATTTTTCAAACAGACACTGGGCAGAATTGGTTATTGGGCTGAAATGGGAGGAGGGAGGGCAAAAGCAACAACTTAGTGGTATAATACTACATGAATTCATCTTTCCAGTCTTCTTGAAGTTGCACGTGAAGCAAAAAGGAAAGATGCCTGCTTTATACTGAGTTTTGTTCCATTGTAGCAGGAGAAAACCATTCACGCCATCCCTCTATTTCTTTCTGGTTATATAAAGTGTTTGAAAGACAGTAAGTCTCATCAGAAGAAGCATGACTTGAGATTTATTGTCTGTTAATAAGGGGCTATGAAACTTCTTCATCTGAACACCGAATAACACTAAACTGGGGCACAAGCACTATTTTTTCTCTTACTGCAAAAGCTTTGTAACATCTGGAAGAATGATTTCTTTTAGGGTAATTATAATATTTGTGCTTCCATGTGTCCGGAGTTGAGGTAAAACAGAACCAATTTTTGTTTCAGTTAAGCCTCTTCAAACTCTCTGAAATTAACATATTTCAGACAGTGTCTGTGACCATCATGATAAAGCCTGATGTTTATAGTGAATACCAAAGGGTGGTAGTATGCAGAGAGGCTTATACTTATTGCTATAACACCTAAGGTCAGCTAACTTTATGATGTGCCCAGTTGGAAGGTCAGAAGCAGAAGAGTGTAGAGGAGTCCTACCTGTAGGGAGGGGCAGGCAGGACAGGTGACCCAGAACTGACCAACTGGCTATTCCATCCCATCTGCATCATGCTCACTATAAAAGCTGAGGGATTAAAGGGATCAGGCTCGCCCTTCAATGGCCGGTGTCCAAGGACTCTGTTTGCCTTTGATCGTGATCCATTCTGGAATCCAAATCCAGAATCCAGTTCTAGACTCTGTTGCTGAGTTCAGTCTGGGACTTTCCCAATATCTGCTGGTGATGCAATTGCAATCCTGGGAGCTTGATACGGTGTTGTATATATTGCATATATTTCATTATTTTTTAATTAATATTATTATATTTTTATTATTAATATTTCATTAATGTAGTTTAGTTTTCTTTAAACTCTGAAGTCTCTCTCTCTTACTTTCTCTCTTTCTCCATCTCTGAAGGGAGAGAAGTTAAACAGAGCATCTGCTGTTCATTCAGTGCCCAGTCTGGCCCAGGCCAAAGCACCAATACTACCCCATTTAACATTCACATGTTGATCAAGTTTAGGCTTGTTCTGTGTTTGTGCCATTTGGAAACCCCTGGTGCAAGAGCCTGCGATTCCACCAGTTCACTTTGAAAGAAGTATTGCCTGTTTTAAAAGTACATTATCTAAAAGAGATCAAGGAGTGAACCTCTGTGTGTAAATCTGCCTACTTTTGTGCTGTGATGTGCAAAGTCCCATCGGGAGAATTTTAAGTTATTGCCTTCTTTTGCACTGTTTAGTACTTGTATAACAACAATCCACATAGATAGATCTATCCACATAAAATCAAGTTAGTAATACTAAAGTTTCTAACGCATTTCACAGTTTCAAGACTGAAAATTTACTTAGAATGTGTTGTTTGGTTAATTTGCTTCGTGTGATATTTTCATGCCTGTCTTTATAAGATTTGGGAAGCAAGATTAGTTATTTTAACAGTAACACTAGAAGTACAGTCAGCTTAGGGTGAGAGTTTTAATAGGCAAAATGTAAGATCCGAGTAGCTGTAGCACTAATGTGACATAAAGAAAGAGAAGGCAATGGGGAATAGACTAGGATGGATATTGATGGGGAAGGAAATCTTTAAAGATACTGTACAAGAAAGGCTAAAAGCATCTTGAGTTTGTGTCCTAACATACATGCTGCACAGAAAATGGAAGAAAAGCACTGAACCTACTAGTATATGATCAGGCTAGATTAACAAAACATATGGATGAGCCTACTTATTAATAAAAAACTGAGTATATTTTTCTTGTATCTGTTTAGTATAATGTGTATTTTAAAAGGCATGTACAGTATTTTGTATGGCAGAGACTTACATTGCAACAAGTGGAAGGTAGGATGTTTAGCTCCCACTTTGTCTCTTGCTTTGCTGCCAAACAGGGAAAAAAGCTGTATTAGTTGAGTTTTGCAAGAAATGGTTTTCTGCCCCAGATAAATTTAATACATCTATTGTCACTAAGATATTTTAATCTTGACTGATGAATGTTGTATAGACCATTGAGGTAATCTGTTTGCAATAGGTGTGATTAAGTTTTCAGTGAAAAGGTGACTGCTGTCAGTTGACTGTGAAATAGTGGTGACTCTGCTATCTACCCATATGTCCTAGGGAACAGTTGGTGCACTGTTGTATACCTTGTTGTTGTGTATCTTGTCTGCACTTTTCCACCTGCACTTAAGCAGCAGCTTAAGGGTTTTTCTTTTGTTGTGGAGAACTCTGGAGTTTTATCTTATTGGTAAAAACAAAGAAACAAAACTCCAGGCTAGGCCTGCCTCCCTGTTCTTATTTCCAGATTAGGTATGTTTCATAGAAGTTCCTAACTCCCATATCAGATTTTTCTTCTTATTTCATATTATTGAAATAAAATAGGTTTTTTTCTTTGGCTTGTGTGGAGAGTTTCTTCCCTTACCCTTTCTGAGGTAGTTTGTTCTGGATTTGTTGTGGAAACTTTAGGTTTTTTGGCATCAAGCTCTCCTACAAATCCTCTTTCAGGTTAGAAACGGCCAGCATCTCTCTGTAGGGCTCTCCTCTCCATTTTCCTAAGCCTCTGGTCTCCTCTTTTTTGGCAGAATAATTGATCTCTCTCTAAAAGGAGATCCCTTCTCACTTCAGCTTTGTCTGTTTTTTCTCCGACCTAAGCTACACCTGAATGTCTTAGAGGAGGCAAATAAGTGGTCTAAAAAAAAAACAACCACCGAAACCAAGACTGGGCAGAGATTCCTCTACATTGTTAGTCTCTGCTTGCTTTGGTTTAAAAAAAACCAACAAACTGATGATGATGATGAAGCCATTTTGGGCATTGCAGAGCCTTTCTGAACTTGTTTTTTGTTTTCATTCAATCACAACTTGAATAGTATGGCTTTAGAGACTTAGTGAATCTGCTTTGCTCAGGTCTTGGATGAGAGCCAGTTGTCTGCCACTTGATCTGTACACAACGTAAAATTACTCAGAGCGGGCTGATAAAATGCATTGAATGACTGAGAAGTTGGTGAAAATGCTACTGCCACCCGTACTTGAATTTATTGTTATTTTGTAGCTTTAGAAATGTATTGCATTAGTTGCTGCTTTGGGATTTGCAGGTACTAATTTTCATTAATTTTCATCTTTTTTCAGCCAGAGTGTTATGATCTATTCCTCTGGATGTGGTTCTACTTACAGTGCCATCTTTTTGTTGGCTCTGAAATTAGGACAGTCCTAAAATCTTCAGTGAGAATATAAGTGTTTGCCTACTAAGCAGAGGTTCACTGCATGTCTGTGCATTGATCAATACAGTTATCTAATTAACTCATAAAATCCATTAAAGGTGCTGCCCTTTGAATCCGGAATGGGTGTTGGTCCTGAATAGCCCAGCATTTATCTCTGTGCCACAGCACTTGAGGTCAGCCAAAAGCTGAAGTATTAGTTCTCTCTGTCAGGTTGGAGGGACTTAAACCAAGAGGCCTTTGGGATCAGCTGCTTGGTTGTAAATTTCTGTAATGAGCCCAGATTTCTGGATATGTAATTTATAAATAATCAAAATAAACAAATTGCTGTTTCTGCAACCATTTTTTTCTTATGGCCTAAAAGGCACTTAATGTAAAACTCATCTGTCTTTTTTTGGTGATACTATTTCCATTATCGGTTTTGTATCAGGCATGATAATGGTAGTATCAGCCTGATTTTGGGGGTGCCGTATGGATGTGTAAAGGTACAGATTTGCATTTAAAAATGAACAAAATGGGTCTACCCATTCTCAGATAGGAGAGACAAAAGAGGTAAATCTCAAAATATTTCAAATCGACAGGAGATGAGTAGAGAGGGGAGAGAAAGAAAGGAAACCACCAAAACCTTGTGATGGAAGTTTTATCAACTTGTGAAATGGAACACTCATTAATGATGCTATTTTTTTTTTCTGTGGACTGTCATTTTATTTAAATGTTTGTTGCCACTGTATAAAAGTGAAACTAAATTATGTGCTGAATACCATCAGAGAGAAGTGTCTCTGCATCCCTTAAGAGCATCCAGGGACTTCAAGTTTGCCGTGAAGTAACTTCTATCTTTGATTTTGTGTTTAACAACTTGTAGTGTTGTAGTGTGTTATTAGCAATAAAGTATGAGTATTATTATTTCTAGGCATACATTGAAAAGCCTGTCTAGAGGTTTGTTTATGGAATGAATCAGTTGATCACTTTATTACAAGCTCTGGATTTTGTTTTGCCATAAAATCTTCCTTGTTAATATCTGTTCATATTATCCATTTTTAATTTTAACAGGGTTAAACATCTTCAGGAGGAATGACAAAAAAAATTGTTGGATTGTGAGACTGAGAAAGATACTTAGTCAGTCAGTGTCAAGGATCTGATAGGGGAAATGGACTTTAGTTTGCACCTCCAAACTGTCAACTCTATCTCCATCCAAAAGCGAGGATAACCAATTGAGAGCACTGCCTTCTAACGTTCCTTCATATTTAATGAAAAAAAAAAGAGTACTAAAGGAATAAGCTTGCTCCACAAAGCTGTCTAGTCCATCCCACAAAAATTTCTGTGGTGTACCTTTTATCTTTTAGTACTGACAATGCAAATGTGTTACTACAATGTATAACAAAGCATCCTGTTCTTGTTGAACCATATTAGGTCAGAATATGAAGAGAGAATCCATAAGGAACTGCAGGTGGGCTGGTCCTTAAGAAAAAAAGTACATATACTTTCATTTAGTCTGTGTAATATGAAGTAGTCTATATTCAGAGACTCGTCAAAGTATTTTTTTCTAAATTTTCCTAAAGGCAGTCTCTTTCAGAGAAATATTTTTGCAGTGTTCTGAATACCTGGTTGAGTCCTGCAGTAGATCTTTTTGATCACACTGTGACACTGTTCTTTGATCTGTATGATCTTTTGCACTGCCTTCATACAGTTTAAACATAAATGTGCTAGAAAATACCGTGTTATGATAACCCTAATGTTATTGCTTTAACATTCCTCCATTGTTTAAAACAATCTTTAAAATAAGTAACAGTACATCCAGTGCATTGCATAACTTGTATGATCAACACCAATGTCATATGTTGCACTAAAAATCTGTTTTGGAATAAGTGTGGTTGCATAGTTGAAAATTAAGAGGTATTAAAGCTGTTCCTGGAGTCTTTATGCAGCACAGCATAGTTCTTAATGGCATGCCAGGATTTTTTTTTTTACTCTAACGTGAATGGTTCTGTCAGTGATCAGGTGGATATTCAGTGTTTTCAGTTCTTAGCCACTGTGCACTTCTAAGTTGTACTCTAGCCATTTTTCTAAGCCTTACTAAATAGCCATTTTTGAGACTGCACTCATTTAGTGTTTAGGGGTGCTCACTGGCGTTTTCTCACAGGTTTCTCCCAATACCTCAGGGAGTTTAGTCAATGCTCTCATTGACTCTTGATAGCTGGAGAACTGAGGCACAGAGGGAAAGAATCAGGTGGCCTACACAAGCACTGCTATGGACTTTTGGTAATGAGGTCTGAGAGACTAGCTCAGCTTATTCTCCAGCATGCTGCAGCTCTGGAGTTGCCCAGAACCTGGGGGTTTTCCCAGCTGCTACCCTGGACATTCCTGTGGTAGCTGAACTTCTACCTGTCGAGACATGAGTCTGGGTGGGCAGCAAAGTCTCCTGGTGGCTGTGTCTGGATGGGCAATGGCAAAGTAGGTTTTGCATGGTCCTTGCAACCACACAGTAAAGCCAGCTGTGTGGACATACAGGTATTTCATAGAATCATAAAATGGTATGGGCTGGAAGGGACCTCCAAAGGTCATCTAGTCCGACCCCCCTGCAGTTAGCAGGGACACCCCCCCAACTAGACCAGGTTGCCCAGGGCCTTGTCAAGCCTCACCTTGAATGTCTCCAGGGAAGGGGCCTCAACCACCTCCCTGGGCAACCTGTTCCTGTGTTCTACCACCCTCATAATAAAGAACTTTTTAAAATGGCACTCACTTGACATTATTCTTTGGGGGTTTTTGGATCACAAACCTCTTGCCTGCAGAGCTCCTGGTGAATTACTTTTCCAGCAGTCTCTGTCTTCTGCTTGGGCCGCATCCCTCCCTCACCAACAGCTGGGCCTGGTCCCCGTGTCACCGGCGGTAACAGCCCGGGTGAGCCTGGCGGGTGTTTCCCCTCGGGCCTTGCAAGTGCTGGAGTGGTAATTAAGAGACATTAAAAAAAATGAAGGAAAATGAAATACTACTTTTCGAAGTATATTTGTAGGAAATCGGAGGCAGGGCACTAAAGAATAATACCTAGGCAGGCGCAGCGTTTTCTACGCCTGATTTCTAACCCATGTATTCAAGTAGTGATATAATACTTCGTTCTTTGTGACAAAAAAATGATTCAAAGAGCCATATTTTTCAAGGCTTTTCATCCGAACGTTTCTGAGGGTGTTCAGTGCGTCTTGGGTAGCTAACCAGGAAGATAATCCGCGCCATAAATCTTTTGTTTCGGGTTTTTTTTCTCCCCCCTCGGAAACTCACCTCCGCGCAGCCGGTAGGACCCGCCCGCTCACCGTGTGGGCTCCGGCTGAGGAGATGCGCCCCCTCTCCCCATACCCCCCGCCTCCGCCCCTCAATCCTGCCCTCCCCCCCCTGCCCGCGGAATGGTTGCGCCCGCCGCCGTGCCCAGTCATGTGCGCGAGCCGGCCCGGCCCGCCGCCTCCCGCCCGCCTCGTCCCCTCAGAGCGCGGCTGGGCCGGCCCTGGCGCGAGCGCGGCGGCGGCTGCTGCGGCCTCCTCCTCCCGAACAAAAGGGCTGAGGGACACCCACCCGCCTTGCTCCACACACAGCAGAGCGTGCGGAAGGCGAGGGCGGGCGGTCTGGGTTGTGAATATTTTCTGATTTTTCCAGAAATCAAGCAGAAGATTGAGCTGCTGATGTCAGTTAACTCTGAGAAGTCGTCCTCTTCAGAAAGGTACGGCGGCATCTCCTGCATGAGCGGGTCATGGTGTAGCACTGCCCGGCGGCGGTGGCGGCGCAGGGCTCTTCTTCCCCTTCCCCTTGTCAAGTTTGCTAGCATTGTTTCCGTATTGCATGCTGGTTATTGTACCCTATCCATTGACCCTCTCTCTCTCTCTCTTTTTTTTTTCAATTTTTTTTTTTTTTTAGTTAAGCTTTGTGCATTTTTTTGCGGAGGTTTAATAATTTCTTTATTTTTTTATTATTATTATTTTTGACGAAGCCTCCTGGGCTGCAGCATGCAGATGGCACTACAGCAAGGCTGCTGGTTTGCGTGCGCTGGTGTGTTGCAGACCTCGCTCCTTCTCTCTGTCACGCAAAACGGCGCCTGGGTTTCCATAAATTCGGTTTCTTCGAGACCTTTTTTTTTTTTTTTTTTTTGTATGTGTGTGTTGTTGTGTTGCAGGAAACCCTTCCGCGGTTGCAAAGGGTTCCCTCTGAACGTAGATGTATAGGAAATGTAACTGGGTGAAGGCTTCCGTGTCCTGTTATGTGGAAAGGGAGTGTCCTTTGCGAAGTAGCTCAGGAATCGCAAACCCCCCCAATTAGTCACATTCTGTAAGATAGATGTGATCCTTTTTCAAGTCTGTGCTAGGAGATGGAGCAGTCGCTGCATGCAGTAATGGTTCATGCCTGCAGGTAAGGACAAAATGACTCAGAAGTGTTTTTGAAGCAATTATTTTATCTGTCAATCAGATTATTACAGTTTCAAGTAGCTGCTTCGTTTTAAAGAAATATTTCGAGGTACCAAAAGCACATTTAAGTTTTCTGACGTGAAATAACCTGGTGATTTGTTGATTTTTAAATGATCCAGCCCTGCTCACTTCTGTTTTGCTTGCCTGAATTTCAGGATTTTTATTTTCAAAATTACTTAAATCTAGAGCAACACAGTATCATTTTCTTTTAAAATTATTTGCAGTAATCATTTTGCTTGTATGCAAAGGACCAAAAGACCATCCCAATGTTCTATTTTGCAATTTTAATATTGGATGTTGGCAAAAACATACAATTACTAATTTTAAGCACTCAAACTGTATGTTTAGCTAATTACTACCTAAAGTAGATTTTATTTAATGGTTCAGCATAGAAAGATACGATAGTGTACTGAGAGCTATCTTAAGGAAACAGGCTAAAGCACACCATTCAAAATGAATGATTGCTGTGGGGCATGCATGGTTTTAAAAAACCAAAATGAGCAGTTTAATTTGATTTATAAATATATTTGTGTAAGATATGTAGAAGCAAACTGCATCGCCTTTCACCAGCTGTAATGTAACAAAATATCAGGAATGAGAGAAAGAAAATGGTGGGGGGGAGTGGGTTGTTAAGTCACCTTTCCAAAATGGAGAGATATAAGAAGAGCTTTGAGAGGTATTTTATTTATTTATTTATTTAAAATTAAGACTTACAAAAGAAAATATTAATATTTATTTGTTTACCTCTGTCCCACCCTGATGCCTAAAATTTTTAAATACAAGACTAATAAAATGGTGGAGATAACAGAGAGGATGATGGGGTGAAAATAGCAAAGGAAACAGGTGTTAACTTGATTTTTCCAAAGGCTTTTTGTTAGCATTTTTGCAGGGGTAATTTGGTATATGATACAGATATTTATTTTTTCAATATAAATGTTATGCAGTGCCCTAAAACTGATCAGTCTGTTTTCGAACAAAACATGCTCATGGTTGCACTAATGGTAGTCCTAGATGAATAGGTCCCTGTGAAGGATTATAACACATAATTAGAAAAAGGTGCCTTTGTCAGAGATCTATTTGAACACCATTCATTAAAAGTAAGATTTTATAACAGCAGGCCACATTATCCGTCAATAAAGATTAAAATATGAATGTTGTATATGCACATAGATTTCTTTTGAGGATTTAAACGTGTGGTACTGTTCACCTGGAGATTGATTTGGCACATCAACTGCACCGTTTATGTGGTCAGTTATAAAAGAAAACAACTATATTATCTGAGGTTTTTTTTTTTTAATAACCACATTCTTTTCACGTATCTAAAAATAGAGTGAATTTTTTTGCAAGCTGTTATGAAACAGTGCTGTCTATCCTATTAGCTGCCAGTTCCTTTCAAGGCCCTTTCAAAATTACTGTAGAAGATGTTTTTTAAAGAAAAAAAATTATTGTGTTGAGTGTTTAAACTGCTAAACTGTCCTCAGTCTGCCATTCAGCAAAATTGCAGTGTGTGTTCATACAATATGGACATGAAAATATGCATGTTTTTGACAAACAGAGAAAGGGAATTCATATGTCTTTTTTTTTTTTTATTATCAGTTGCTCCTGGTTGTTGGACTTTTTGAGAAGCTTGAATGGGTGGAAATGCTTGGTGGAAGATCTGAAAGAGCCCATGGGTTGTTTCTGGTTTTCCACTCTAGCAGAGGCTGCTAGACAGTGCTTGCCTAGCGGGAGGGGAGGTGCTCTGTGTGTTTGCAGAAACTGATGAAATGGGAATAGGGAAGGAATAAGAAAAAAGCCCGTTACTTGCCTCTTTCTTTGGTTGGTCTTTTTTTTTACAAGGCAGTTTAGCATTTAGTGTTTGTAGGTTTTCCTCCTCACTTGGCAAGATGTTATCCTATCCTAGAAGGAAAAAATGATGAGAAGGAGGCTGGAACGTAATGGATGGTTTGGCTCTTATGGAAGATGGGCATGGTAGAAATCCTGCAGCATTCTCTTAGGATAGGTGGTGGTTATGTTTTTAAGAGGCTTTTAGGATACATTAGCAAGGAAGTGAGATGGACCCTTTGTTGAAGGTTGTCTGAGATCTTAAAGACACTGCAGTCTTGAAAAGTAAATTAATACAAATATTTTTTTGTAGTGAGATTCATCCCTCCTTTCCCCTTACCTAGAAAAACTGTAATTTCGGGGGCGGGTGAGGTAAGATACCTGTATTTTGGTGAGTTATGGGAAATTTCATTAAGCAGTCATAATCAGACAGCATCTCTAAGTCCTAAATTT
Source organism: Scolopax mira (assembly GCA_004320125.1). Lineage (NCBI taxonomy): Eukaryota > Metazoa > Chordata > Aves > Charadriiformes > Scolopacidae > Scolopax > Scolopax mira. The sequence goes on along the minus strand of BJBW01002327.1, from coordinate 39,830 downwards.
CTGAGTAGTTAATGCTGCCCATGTACACATTAGCAGCCTGTGACCAAGTCCTGGTTCCGTGTTGATAAGGTAGCCCGGGTAACTACGGATGCGTGCGTGCACAGCGGATCCGGTAACTACTGTACCTTGTTACACTGAATTGATTTGTTTGGATGTCTGAGCTTTAAGTATACCTGGAGGTGTTCTCCTGCAGCGTGCTTAGTGTGAGACACACCTCGTTGCTTTATCTCATAAGTAGTAACTTAACTACTGTATACCCCTATGTTCTTTATGTTTCAGTGAGGCTGCATGAGGTTACTTGTCCAAGCCATGCAAATGTCATTAGAAAGCAAGGAACGGCAGCTAGATGGAGGAGGATGGCCTTTCAAGAATCCTCTAGGAAAGCAAAAATAGTTTCATTTCTGTTGTATGAGTTATGTGCTCTTACTACGTGCAATATCATCAACCCTTCAAGCTGTACAGATATTTTTATTTACCTTTTTAAGGAGTTTGTGGAACTCCTTGCAAGTTTCTGTTTTTGTTTTGAGAAAAGTCAGTTCTTCCACCAGGGTCACTTTAGACTCTTTAGACTGCAAACCTCATATATATAGTACTTTCTCATATTTTAGGACAAAGAACTCAGTATTATATTTTTTTTACCTCTGATTTTGGATTCTATATATTTATGTTGTCTTAGCAATGCAGCTTGACCATAGGGTATTTACTGGTAAGGGTTGTTAGTAAGGCTGGTAAACCTGAAGTATTTCTCCTGCTCTTTTCCTGCCTTTCTGCAAATGCTGCAAATGCATGTTTCTTTAAAACTAATTTCTGCTTCAACAAAAATTAATAGCAGCCACTCATGAGCAATCTTAGAGTAGATAACTGATGTGTGTATAATTCAATTTTCGTGATATTGAGGGGTTTTATAAATAGCAGTAAGGGGAAGATACTTTCAAATGACAGTAGGACAGCAAGGTTTGTGTTATTCAATGTGTACAAGTATGTGGGGTGGGGTGGTGCAGGCAAGGTTTAAGGACAACTGTGTTGTATATCCCTCTCTCTTTGCAATTTGTCTTTGCAGAGCAAATTAATGTATTTCTCAGTGCTTTTACGTGGTTTCTTCATCAGGTCATGCCAAGAATGTAGTCAGGGATAAAGTAAAGGAGGAAGAAATCTAAAATAATGAGCAGGAAAAAAAAGATAGAGACTGAGTACTATCCACTTTCTTTTCTAAGAAGAAATCTAATATTAGTTGATATAAAAGGCACTGTGAAACAAGTTATGATGCTGAAGGATTCCTTCGGGCTTAGGAACATATGTGATTTTCTCTGTACTGTTTTTGTGCGTGTTGGTTTGGTTTTTGTTGTTTTTTTTTTTTTATTTAATTGGGGATGCACTACTTCTAAGACAGAAGTATCACTTGTAGTGAAATACAGAAATAAAACACATGTTTAAAAGTAGAAGAGCCATCAGCTCACAAAATTTTGTATGAGCTGACATTGTTGTGTGTCAGATAAATTTTTTGGAATAATTAGTAGGTAGTAGAGAATTGTAAGATAATCGTTCTATTGTTATTTATATAAGTAACAATGAAACAAAAAATAATTATGAGAATAATGCAACTATTTAATCAGTTCCACTAACTTTAAAACATGTTTTTACAATACCATATTTTCTTTAGCTGTCTTCCTGCTTTACTTTTTGTTGTTGTTTGTAAAAGAAGTATTGCCTTACTTCCATCTCAAATTTATTTTTAGTAGTCATATAACTTCTTTTTTTTTTTTAGTTTAAAATAATAAATTATAACAACGAATAGTGTATATTTTTCTTTTCTTTTTTTTTTTTCCAAAATTGCAAGCTAATCCTGCTATTGTATTTTATCTCAGAAGTAGGGAGGAAATCATCCTATCTTAATGTGGGCCCTAAGCTGTTTTCTAGGAAGGCGCTTCGTTCTACCACTGAATTCTCTTTGATGACAATATAGGTCTCTTAGACTAGATACTTAATTTTAGATTGCTAAAATTGGACCCAAATAAATCATATGTTTTGAGTTTGTTTCATATTAAAGGTTTGCCAGGCTCATTGTTTTACTGTTCAGGTCTTTTAAGTGAAGTATGAAAGGGATGTAGACACAAGGAATGCTGCAACATGCCATTGTACTTGTGTAGAAAAAAGAGAAAAAAAAAAAAAAAGAAATAGCCTGTGTAGAAGCAGTCACTTGTGGAGTAGCTTTTTCACTTGAGGTGGTATTTTTAGGGGGCACTGCACTCTTTATAGAGCTGACAGTGCCTTTATCAGTTCATCAATACGCTTTGAAAAGATTTAGAATTTGAAGTGTGTTTTACTTTTCAGACTTTGTTTATTTCTGTGTCTGTCTGGAATTTCTGCTATATAGGCTTTGAAAAGATTTAGAATTTGAAGTGTGTTTTATTTTTCAGACTTTGTTTATTTCTGTGTCCATCTGGAATTGCTGCTATATGGGAGAAAATCATTTATGTTGATAGATTATCACAAGTGAAATGTATAATTAGTATTCCTAGCGTTCAGGTGATCTTCTTTGCACTACTTGATTTTTTTTCTTTTTTTTTTTCTTTCTTTTTTTACCTTTAAGAACTTTTCCTCATGCAGATATTTCTGATTTATTCTAAGGAGGTTTCTAATACAGCTTCTGAAAATACAGGTCCTGTTTTTTGGCACTTAATATTGGAACTGAAGTGAGAGAACTTTGGGAAAGGGAAGGATTGAACATGCTGGGAGGTGGTATGAGATTTTCCTGTATGAGAATCATCCACTGGAAACTAATTCAAGCAATCTAGTGATGATTAGAAGACAGTTAATGGCTAAAAAAAAATGTATGTAAAAAATTTGAAAACTGATTTGAACAATATACTTTATTTTTCTTCCTTAATTGCTGTCTTCCACTCCAGGCTCCTGGACAGACAGCAAGGGAGCATTACCTGGGATAGATTGCGTAAAACAATGTGTACTTATGCCAGATGACTGCATTTCTGTTGTTGCTGTGCTGTGTTACAGGACAAAGCAATTTGTGGTTTTCTGCTTTTTTACATTATATACTCACAAATGAATAGTAAAACATTTAGATGTTCATATCATTCAGTAAATTTACTGCGATGGGATATGTGTATTTTCATTGATCTGTAATTGATATAGTTAGCAAAAGACGCTAAGCAACAGGTTAAGCAGATGCATGCCAATTTAAGCATTCCATTTTGTTGCGTATTTTGTGTTTATAAGGGTATTATAGGGAAATTGTGGCATCTCAGCTTGTGAGTTGCTGTGAATCGTGCAATACAGACATCCATCAGTCTTTCCATTAGATTGAAAAATACCTTTTCTATCCAAAGGATGTTGTGGCCAGAAGGTCTTTTACTAATTCGTCTTTAGAAATTTTACACTTCTGAGCCAGTTATCTGCCCCAGGAACTTCTTTATTTTCTTCAAGAATTATACTTAGACTTGGGTAAACTGTCTGACAAAATCCAGTCACTGTTACCCTAAAAACAAATATGAAAGTCATCTCATCTAGGGTGCTACCAAACTCATGCTGCTTGTGACTAGATGGATAGTGAATTGCTATTTCCCTTTCTTTTGCTTCACTCTTTTTCTCTCTTTTTAATGTTCCAATTATGAAACAGCTCCAAGCTCTGCCTGGTATATATGCTACCAATGAAGGAGTGTCAGTTCTTTGCCAAGTTTGTCTGCACAGCTTTTCTCATTTAATTGTAACTTTAGATCAGTCAGGCTGGTTGATTGCTTCTCTTCCATGACTGGACAATGTTCAAGCCCAGAGCCACATCCCACCTAGATGTTCTGTTTGTACAAAATTTTGACCGTTGTGTTTAGTAAGATGTTCAGAAGGCACTTTAAATAACGTCTCTGTGCTTAAAACTGTTTATCTTGTTGTCTGCTAGAACAACTAATGACTATAAATTGGTGATACCCTTATTTATTAAAATAGCATATTTTCTTATCTTGAAAGCTTGTGAAACATCTGTATTTTAATGTTGTGCTGGTTAATCTTGAAGGCCTTTTTTCTCAAAACCAAGAGCAGTGTAATTCTGTGGAAGGGAGAATTTCTTAAAGCTATTTCTTATTTACCAAAATCTCATTGGAATAGCATGAAGCATTTTAAGAATTCAGTGCTTTGTTTTCATGAAGCAACTTCCTATGCCCCAAATCTACTGGGATGTTCACAGCCTTCCGAAGAAGGCAAGGAATTGTCCTCATTTCTGTTGCTCAGAAGTACTGTGCATGGGGACAGAGTAGTGTATATCTTTTTGGGGGACGAAGAAGGCCATATTAGTTCAGAAACTGTTTTTAAAGCTACATGTTGGTTCTGTGTTGTCAAAGCTTAATTAGCAGTAGCTCTGTCAGAAACTGAGAGAATTGCTTTAGTCATTAATACTACTATAAAGAGACAGTATTATTTTCCTTTGTAACCACTGTATCAAAATATCCAGCAGTGATTTTTTTTTTTGTGTGTGTGTGTGTCCGGAAGTGGAAAAGGGATCTGAAATTCCTACAGGTTTCAGTGGACAGCTCTTCTGTTATTCTGATTCCAGATTCTCTTCTGTTATCTTCAGCTTCTATGGCCCCTTCCACAGAAGCATTCAGTTCCTGCCATGCCCACATACCAAACAGACATGTTTATTCCATGCCACGAGTTAGAATGGAAGATGTTTGGAATTAGCTTTGCTCTTTATGAATCCTTCTATAAAAGGATTACCTTGCCCATAGGAGGCTACGTGTGTTGGTTTCATCCAAGTGGTGCTTTGTCATTCCCAGGATGACAGTGTAAAGCCCTTCTGACAGCTCCTACTGCGTATGTGACAAGAATTGGGAATTTCCACTGTTGCCTGGTGTCTTAGCTGTGAGAAGTGTCTGCTTCCAAGAAGACTGTAATACAGCTTTGTACCAAGACTTCCTAAGACATATGCAAAAGGTGATCAACCACAGTGATTCTGAAGTACATTTTTATAAATTAAAATGTTTCATTCTGATGTAAATAACAGTACAAACCGTTTTATATACTTTAGTTTGAAGTCTCACTTGGCTCCTTCCCAGGTAATTAATGTTTCAAAGTAGAAAGCCAAATTAAAAAGATACAGCCTTCCTCAGAATGCTTATGTTTTACAACAGAAATGAAAGAAAGCAGAACTTACAAAGAAGTTATTAGTGATCAAGGGAAAAAGAGTTTTCCCTTTCTCACAAGATACCTGTGACGGGGGGGTTACTGAGACAATAAATTAGTGTAGACTCTGTTCCTTGCGTACCCTGGCTGTAGTACCCTGCAGAGAATGCAGAACTTCTTTGTGCAGACCAATAGGTGCTTATTACTCTTTATTGAAATCTGTTTGCAAGATTCTCCAAGGCAAACTTACTGAATACATTCCTGTAATTTAATTTGCATCTACTTTGTTTCATCTGTGTTTGGACTTTGTGTTACTCTTCTGTTATAATGATGTATAGTTGAGTCCTGACTTGAAAAGAAAACACGCAGGAAAGATCCCGTCAAGATTCCTTTCAAACGTGTTTAGCACATAGGAATTTCAAGGGCTATTAAAAGAACCAGAGGACATCCAGTTGAAATAGAATGGTGCCTGAGAATGCTAATACATTTTTTTACTATCATTTAAATACTCAGTCGTTTACAAAATACCTTAGCAAAACTGCATGGACTGTGTTCCACTACATGCCAGCACAGCTTAAGCAGGTATAGACTATCCCAAACTTGAATCTAAGTCAGATTTTGAAGTGTTACTGATAGATTTGCTAAGAAATTTGCTTAAAGTGTGTGTCCTTTTAGCCATGCCTGTTGTTAAGGTAGCTGAGTGTGGAGGGCTTTGGGTCTCAGGGGCATCCCTCCTGGCCCAGCTAAGTAGGTAAGTACAAGGCTGCTGCAGTTCAGTCCCCAGAGCAAGCCAGTAATGTGACTGAGCACTTATTCACAATAAGTGTGTGTGCATGCACACACTCACAGACAGAAAATATGAACACAGCTGGCCACAAGGATCAACAGGGACTCACACCAGTGCCTTCACTGGCACCCACATAAACATACACAGAACACTCAAGCAAGAACTGCACAGACAGCCCAGTCTTGTTCCTCCTTTTCACCTTCTCAGGATGGAAGTCCACTGGTGGAATTTTCACACAGGCTCACAGATATGGTTCCCCCGAGTAGCTGGTTTTAAATCGTCTATGTAGTTGCTGAAGTTTTGACCCATTGATGTCCCCCAGTTATTGGTACCTAGACCCATGAACCCCTGAGGTTTGTGTTCTCACTACGGTTATCTACTTGCTGGCCAGTCTGGCTTGAAATTGGCTTGAGTTCACACGTACACACTCAGAATAGAAAGTGCATCCACAAAGAAGACAGAAATAGGGTTTAATGACAATATAAGGGTGTCACTCGATCAAGGGTGGGGCTCAGCCAGACAAGTGCCCCGACCAGCCACCCATTTGCACCGGACCTGCCCCATTTATCTTTTTTCCATGCTGTTGTCCCATACTTAATTCTTTCTTATCCACCTTTATTCCTGTCTTTTTCTGCCTTTAGTGCCTTCCCCTAAACATTTCATAATGTCTTGCATATTCTCACAGTCCCACAGTAAGTTTTACACAATTCCAGAACGTTCTTCCTCCCTTCATACCATAGTAAGTGCTGGACCCCTTAAAGCAATAAGCTTTAGTTTTCAAGGTGTTTCTGTGGAGAGAGTTTCCTCCTTGACTCATCTTGGTAGGTTTCACACTGGGGGAATATGGGCTAATTGATGGTCTTGGGAGTAGCTGATTCAGGTGCTCCATTTTCACTGATGAGGGTGTTAGGGTTTCTCTCCCTATTGTTTTGCCACCGATCCTTGCTGGATCTGTTTCTATTATGATTAGCCTCTCTAATCAGATAACCTAACACTGGTCTCCCAGGGGCCTAGTAGCACTTGTGAAAACTGGATCTAGGTCTGTTTGGATTTTTGGCAATCTGACATAGGAACCCAAAAGATTGAGATCAGCTGAGGATACAAAATGCACAATTTCCTTGATACTACTTTTCAGTCTCGTGTAAACTTAGTATTGCAGAGGTTTGTCTACTACTTAACTCCTATTCAGTTTACAGACCTGTATAGCTAAAAAGGAAAAGTGAGGTATCCTCTTACAATGTGTTAAATATATGCTCTGTGCTTCAAACTTAGACCTGCTGGAGATGTTAGGCTCGTACATCTAATGAAGGGAAAGCTCAGCAATGACCACAAACAAGTAGCGCTGCTTACTCTGCTGAACTTGGCCTCTCTGCTTGTTGCAAAACCCATTCGATGTAAGATAGCACAGGGACACATCATAATAGTAAGGAGTTTTGGAACATAAATAAACTCAGACTATAGACATCCTGCCTCTATATGTTCTGATCTGATAATAACAATCAAAAAGTATTTGTGCCAGTTTAGAAAAGGCAAAAACAATTGTATATCCTTGTTTAGAAGGGGAGTGACGTCTCCAAGGCAGACAGGAAGACATGTTAATTTGACCTGCATGCATCAAGAAATTGCTCAATTCCTTTGCAAGGTAGCTGAGCAGGCAAAAACCATGGACCCCCAGTGTGCATTAGCCAGTATTTGGCTATCTGACATCTGCATTCAGAAAGCCTGGCGTGTATTATTTCTACTATAAAAGCCCCAGAGCTAAATAATGCTTGAGGCTTTGCCAAGTTGCTTCTCTCAGGAAGAGAAATAGATTGTGATTTGAGGTTTGTGAGATTTTTTTTTCTGTGTGTGTATGTGCAGTCCTGTTTATTTACCAAGAATGTAAACAGAGCTCTGTTTGCTTGAGCAGAGTAGAAACAAAGTGCAAGAAGCAGCTATTTTTCTGGTGCTTTCAAGTCTGCCTGTCTAGCAAGTACTGTACTAAAAAAAACCCCAAAAAACCAATACCCAGAAAACCCCAGACAACTCTCTTTCCTGAGATCATAGGCACAGAATTTTTAACTGGTTTTTCTGCTTAAAACACAGAGGCATATATAGCTGCAACAGGTTTCTCCAAGTCCTTTAATTTCATAATTATTATTTATAAAATTCTTAGTTCTTCACACACTTAACAGTCTGACTGGATTTGATCTGTGTTTTCTTTCTGTTTTTATATATATATATATATATATACAGCTGTTGTGTAAAAGACCTAATGTTCCTTTTTTTGCTTTCACTAAAAGGAGGGTATTCAGCCCAACCACTAGCCTTGATTGCAGCCAAATACAGAATTCTTTAGAGAACAGCTTGATCACAGCTATTTTTTTTGTTTAGGATAACAATGCTATACCTAAAATACAACTTTCAAAAAAAGTCTTTATGCGTGCTATAATGCCTTTATTCACTTTCTGGACTCACAGTTTGTTCCCAGGTCACATTGCCTGGCATCTGAAAACTCCTGCCCTTTACTGCAAATAGCTCTAGTCAGACCTTTGCCATGGACAGGTGGAAGCTGCTTTAGGATATGTCTTCTTCGGCTTCTGCCAGCTCTTCACTGGGCTTCTTTAGGGCAAGAGTGCTTAGATCTACTCCATTGTATTTTGTGGGTTTGTTTGTTTTTTGTTTTTTTTTTCCCCTTCTAAATGATTGCTTTTCTTCTATAGAAAGCCTGGCTCTAGGTTATTGCATGATGATTGATCATCCTACTCCCTTGGTCAAAGCCTGTGTGAGTCAGCTGCAGCCGCCACATGCAGCATGGAGCTGACTTCCTTAACTCCTGAAAGTTTCTGAGACTTACTACTTCCTGGCTCTCTAAATTTTGACCTAAGACCTTTTTGTTTTTCCCACAACCAGCAGTTCATGTGTGTACTGTTGCCTGCAAATGGTAATCTGATGTTCAATTGCAGTGCAGTTTTATATGCAAATAATACAAAAGGAGGTTTATCACAGAGCTTTCCCTTTACCTCCCACCCTCGTCCTCATTCTTGTTGTCCCTCTGTGTTTAGGTACCCTCTGCTCACAGTTCTCTGTCACCTGTTTGCTTTGTTATCCCCTGCCTTTGATTTTGTGCTGGTTATTTGAAAATTTATTTTGAAGTACTGATGCATTGAAAGAGATACAGATTAAGTGAAGTAAAAGTTTGAGACATGAAAATATGGTAGTACTTTAGTTGCTCCTGTATATACATATATATGTTTGACAAAGGTTTCATAAAAATTCACATATCAGCTCATAAGGGCTAGAGTTCATGGGAGAGGTAATAAGATTTTTTGTGTTGTAGCAAAAAATGGTTGAAGTGTGTACTGAAGGACAAAAACATTAAAGGCTTAAGATATATTTAACATTGATAAACAAAAGCAGTGTCTGTTGTTTATTTTGACTTTAGCAAGACTTCTGGCATTGTATGCTGTAACATCTTGATTGACAAACTGAGGAAGTACAGGCTAGATACTTCTACTACTTCTACTTCATAGACAGTGAAGTAGAATGAAATTTGGCTGAACTGTTTGGCTTAAAGGGTTGTGGTCACCAGCACAAAGTCCAGCTGGAGGCCAGTCGCTAATGGTTTACTCCAGCACCATTTACTGGGGCCAATACTGTTTAATATCTTCATTAATGGCCTGGCTAATGGAACAGAGTGCACCGTCAGCAAGTTTGCAAATGATACAAAACAAGGAGTGATTAACACACCAGAAGGTTGTACTGCTATTCAGAGAGATCTTGACTGGCTGGAGAAGTGGGCTGCACCTGGGCTGGAATAGCCCCATGCACCAGCACAGGCTGGTGGCCAACCAGCTGTCAAGCAGCTTTGCAGGAAAGGCCCTAGTAGATAGCACATTGAACATGAGCCAGCAAAGCATGAGGCAGAGTGTTGCCAGGTCAAGTGAGGTGATAGTTCCCTTTGGCCCTGGGGAGACACAGTGGAGTGCTGTGTCCAGTGCTGGGCTCCCTAGTGCAAAAGAGGTCTAGAGAGACCTACCAAAGGCCACAAAGATGGTGAAGGGCTTGGAGCCCCTGTCATACAAGGAGAGGCTGAGAGAGTTGGGGTTGTTCAGCCTGGAGAAGAGAAGGTTCAGGGGCATCTTACCAGTATCTGTAAATAAATACCTGATGGGTAGGTGGTGTAAAGAAGACAGACTTCTCAGTGGTGCCCAGTAACGAGGGAAGAGGCAGAAGGCACAAACTGAAATACAGTAAATTCTAGTCATACGTAAGAAAAACTTCTTATTGTGAGGCTAGTTGAACGTGGGCACAGGTTGCCCAAATGGCTTGTGGAATCTCTGTATTTGGAGATACTCAAACCCAAACTGGACGTGATGCTGAGCAACCTGCTCAAGGTGACCCTGCTTTGAGCAGTCAAGTGGATCCAGAGGTACCTTCCAGCCTCAACTGTTCTGGGACTGTGTGGAAACAGAGTATTTGAACAAAGCTTGTGTTCTGAAAGTCAGATAAAACTATCAGGAAAAACACACACTAGAGTTCTTAAAAGCTATTTTTTAAAAAATTTTTCTTTCATCAGGATTTTGTTTTTCTGATTTCTATACTTAAACTGTAATCATAAAACCAGTGGATTTTTTAGTTGGGGGTCATCTTTTTCTGTTGAAACCCCCTTTTCAGTAGTTAAGTGATTCACATGAAAGTGCATAGCTTTTCTTTGATATTGTTCTATATATTCTTGTTTCATTAAGTCAAACCCTGTAAAAAAAAAAGTCTGTCTAAAAGACACCTGTGTGGTCCAGTTCTATCTTTGGCTATTTGTTTCCCCTTCTGCAGTAACTGGGCTTCACTGGCTTTAGAATATTAATTCTTTGTCTTTTTCCTCTAGCTGTTTCTATAAATCACTTCAGTGTTTGGTGTTCTGTTCTTTTGCATCTAGGGCAGGGTCTGGGTCTCAGATCTAGAGGCAGATGTTTCACAGTGGACTGAAGACAAACATAGTAAGGGAGGCTTTTGATTGTTGGTCATCATCTGTCCTGGATTTTTCAGAAACATATAGTATTCCTGCATGTTAATTTCTGACGCTCAGAGTTATTTATAGTTAATTATGCTTTCCACCTATTAAACATTCAGCAGATTCTAAAATAAGATTTCGGTTGGGAGGGGGGCTGTTTTCTTATTTATTTATGGTAAATTCATAGCCCTAATTGTGACAGAGAAAGCTTTTTACCAGATTCTATTAATGATGTGATAATTTAATTCCTTCAACACACATGATTTGTCATAAACTTTCTCTTTTCTTGGGCAATCTCGTCTTTGTTCTCTGATAACAAAACCATAATTTTGGTTGCTGTGGAAACTGCTGTGAGGTAATAACTGGGTAAACTGTAACAACTTCTTCATAATTAAACACCTAGAAAGATATTTTTACCTGTGACTTGTATCTTTTAAGCTGGTACCAGCCTATTCTAAGTAATAGAACGCCAACTAGAGATACTCAAAATTACAGGAAAAAATAGAACACTTCTCAATTGATAGGAGTCTGACAGTGAAACTTTTTTATCAATGCAAAGAAGGGTATGTAATAGATGTTTAGAGTGTTCTATCTTTAAATGAAATGAGAACTTTTAATGTAGAGATGGGTAAAAACTAATTCGGAGTATAACGCAATGACCTGTCTGCAATGGATATCAGTGCCCAAGGACTCACTTTTAAATAGATTGCACTGCTTTTTTGTTAAGATAGGCACATTATAATAATTGGTGGGCTACAGCGTTTTTTATACAAGTGCAAACCTCTGTGATTTATAATGCACATACTGCAAGTACTGGGTACCAACAACTGGAATGAGGTCTCCTTACTTTTTCGCCCCACTTTGGGTATATTTTGTGTCCCCTGTTGAGTTGTTTCTTGTCTGGGTTGGATCTGAGGACCACAGGCGACAGCCTGTCAACTTACACCGTAGTTTTCAAGTAGGGCTGGTAGCCTGCTGTATGACATAGATACTGAAGAATGAGTAGGCAATCAAGAAAGAAAGTAATTCTTGCTAAGTAAAAGTGATTTTTTTTGGGGGGGGGGGGGGGGGAAGCGGGATTATGCAGAATTCTTAGATAAAGATATTGACAGGATTTTCATATTCAGTCTGTCTGCAGAGTTTAGTTACAGACTGGGGGATTATGAAAAGCATTTCCTCTTTTGACTGTAATAAAATGTATATTGTTTAAAAATAGCATTAAGATGATAAACTAAAGATTATGTTCTGTGGCATGCCTTTGCACTAAGGTGTGGGTTTTTTTATAAAATCATATGGAAATGGAGCACAGTGAGCAGTTTAACTGATTAGAGGGGAGGCGGTATTGATATACCAAATTTTAAAGTTATGTGGGTTTTTTCAAGTAATCTAGTAAAATAATTAATCAAATAATCCTGAGTTGGAAATCAATGTTTTGTAATGCAAGTGAAGATTAAAAGTCTTTTTTCTAGTTGGTTTTTTTTGGCGTGTTTGCTGCTGTTCTGAGTGTTCAATCCTATAATTTCCCAGTAATGCAAAAGTCTGCTTCCAATTACAATGTTATTTCACTATATGTAATAGAAATTGCTAGAACTTCAGTGAAATACAGGATGGCTTCCTTGTGCCAGATTGGAGGATTTAAGTTGCTGTTGTGTAGAGGTGTGGGTGATGTTGTCTGTGTCGATGGAGGTGATTTGTTCAGAGTGAATCACTACCTGGATGGGAAAGTGAGAACTTGGGAGTTTGTAAGTCAGCTTTTATTTTTGTATATTGATTTGGTTTCAAAATGCAATTCTTAAGAGGCAATTAGTAGAAATGAAATACGCTGTTTATATTGAACTTAAGGGGCAAAAAATGTTATGAAATACAGAGAACAAAGCATAATATTTATACTATTGTAATAAATATATTTTTTCTTAGTTTTATGGGCTTCATGCTAGTTAAGTTTGGCAAATATGTGTAGAGATTGCTAATTAATGTTCCAGCGTTGCTGACATGACTAGTTTAATTTTTTCAAAATTTGTTGAATATACTATGTTCCGCTGGTCATATTGTGCATTGCTAACGGTTCCTTTTTTATCTTGTGTTTGGTTTGTTTTGTTTTTTTAAAAAAACACAAACCAACCACCAGACAATTTTAGTCAATTGCACATTGTTGTATTGGGATACTTCAGAACAGTCCTAACTCATGTTGAACTGGAATCCGTAAACATAACTAAGGTAACGGTGGTGCTGTGTTGTAATTAGGTTCATTAACAATATAAACACAAAAGGGAAATATTTTTTTTCACAGGAGATGCTAAGATCTTTTTGATTGCATGATTGTGATTTGTCTGTTTAAAAGTTTTCTTTCAAGTGATTTAATTTTTCTTAAAGACTTCGTTTCTCAGTGTGAAAGATGCATATATGTGTTTCTTCCAAACAAAGATGACTAGTGAAAAGACGTGATATGTATAGACTCGGAAGAGAAGGATTTTTTTTCCCAGCTTTTGCTTTTTAGAAGGAATGAGATTTCAGTTTTGAGAAATTATGTTTAATGGTTTCCTGTAAAGCATAAGTATAAAAGCACATATAAATGCAATATATCTCAAAAAAATTGCTACATATTTAACTCAGTTGAGTATTTCTTGCCTTTTTTTAGCAAAAGATGCTGAATTGAAAAATTCACCTGGGCTTCTCTTGCAATTGTTTTAAGTTAGTCTTAATACTTAAGCATTGTTTTATTGATTTTATTTTTTTATTTTTAAAATGTACTCTTTTTAACAGTAGTTTCCCACTGTTGTTATACCTGGGGTTTGCAAACATGTTAGCATTAGTTAAAAGAAACAGATACTGACGGAGGCTGGTAAAACTTGAGCTCAATGAGCTGTATGAATTTGAACCCACATCGATTGAAGTACCTATCTCCACGCTGTACTCCTGTTCCTTGCTTTCTGTTACCGAGTTTGGTGATTTTAACATCCTTGCCCAAGGAAAGCTTCCTGTATCTCCCTCCAGGACTCATCAATGACCGTATTTGAATTGTTCTCAGGGTTTCAGGCAGGGTGCCAGAAGTCATGACTCTCCCTCAGGATCTGATTGTGCTGGGTCTGAAATGATGCCAGCCTATGACAGTCAAAGCAAAAGGCCTCTGTTTGATTATCAAACGCTGTTGTATTCATACCGTTTTAACTTCTAGGCCATTTTGTTCACTCTTCCAACCAGTGAAGAGTTGTCATTTGTATTTTTCCATGTTGTGTATGAGGTTACAGATCAGAGAGAACTAAGGCATGCTTGTGATGCTCCTTTACTATTTTTAACATACTTTTATGTTTTTAACGTGTGTTTTGATGTAGCTCATGCTCTCTCAGAATTTTTTTATGCCACAACAGGAAGTAGCAGTTGTTCTCTACTTTCAAGTAGGTGCTTGCTCTGAGCCTGCCCGCACGTAAGGAGCTGAGCAGATGAGTGTCAGGACTGCTCAGTTAATGTGACAGTGCTGCTGCCCTGCTTGGGCCTGCCTGGGCTTATTAGGGAATCGGTCTCTGGTAGTACCCGAATTAAAGATGGATTAATTTTGGGTATAGTCTTAGTTGAGCACATCTACTTTCTCAGGAAGGCTGATATCTGGCAGAGAAACAAGTTACCTAGAGAGCTAGTAATATCTTATCCTGTGCCAGCTGTCCTCTACGTGGATATTTCCTGGATTTCTGGCTGGCAAATTGTGTAACAGGATTTTAGTAGTGGTGACATGACAAGCTTAGCCAGTCTCCTTATGCTTCTTACTGATATACAAGGGAAATACCTTTTGTGTATGGTTCCCTGAGAGGGGCTGACCTCAGCCTAACAGTTTTGTAGCTGACATCAGTGGTCCTGCCACTGCTTTTTCACTTGTGCCAGTTCCTCCAGTTCCTCTCCACGCTGCCCCACCAAGTTTTCCACCTCAATGAGCTGAGTCAGTTCAGTAGCCCATCAGGTAAGTGCTGGAACCTGGACGCTGGGTGGGAGGAGACAACGTGTGAGCAGGACAGTAATTGTGTCTACCATGAACTATTGAGACTGTCTTTTTTCCTTTTTTTCTTAGCACAATATTAATGCTTAGGGTTTAAAAATTCATCTAGCTTCCACCTAATTCAGCCTTAACAATTCAGCCTTAACAATTCAGTGTTATTTTGTGGACTTTTTTATTGTAGTCCCCCCTGTTGTGGCTGCAGTTTGCAAACATGGCATCAGTTGAAAGAAAATGCTGCAATTCAAATTTTAGGATTTAACAGAAATTCTGACAATAAAGAACATGTTAATCTGGATGAATACGCATTTGTTTAATAAAGTAAGAATATAGCATGTCTTTCAGTATATTTAGTAATCAAATACCTAATAGAGTTAATGCAAAATACCACAAAGCTGACTTATTTACTAAATCTTCTAATGTCTAGCTGCTACCTGGGCAGATTTCTTTCATCTTAATGATAGTGAGGTTTTCAGAGTAGCATGCTGCTTGGGTAATTTGTGTTTGATGTACATTTAAATGAAATAATAGTCAAAACTCATCAAGTATTCTTGGGTATATGGTTCCCACTCAAAAACTACAAAGTCAAGCGCTACTTAAGGTCAGTGTGGAAGAAGAGCTCACCTACAGAGCACAGGCTCATTTGCTCTTGCAGAGCCCAACTCCATCCAGTACACGGGATAAAAGTTCTGACTTCTGGGGTTTTTTTGGCGGCATCTGATAGGAACATCATGAGCATGATATTTTGTCACCTCTCTCCAAAAGTGACTAGGATAGCTGGCTAGCCTTGCATTTTGATGGTTTTTATTTTTACAGTCTCTCTTCAGCATTAATTTATCCAGCATCTTTCTTATCTTCTTTTTCACAGGTCAACAGCAACAATTTATCTGTGTGGTATAAGGCATTTAATTTCTTGTCTCAGGAGTTCTTATTAACAGCAGGGGAATTGTTAGGTTCTTCAAGCATTCTGATTGATATTTTTAAAAAAACTGTGTAAGGTGTTGCAGTGCCACCACTGTTGGGGGATGTGTGCTTGGGGGCACATTGCATATATGGGGAACAATAGTTATAATCCTCCAGAACAGGGAATTCATTCTTACAACAGAAGTGAGGAAGAAGGCCGCATGCTGAAGGTCCCATGTTGGCTATGTAAGTTAAGTGAGGTTTACATTGGTATTTTAGCTGTGGGTTAGTTACTAATGTAGCATTTTTAACATATAAAGATTTAACATATTGCACACCTGCTGTAATGCATTGCCTCTCTATTTCTAAAAATAAAAATATTGCTAAGGTAAGGCATTGACAATCCTATTAAAATTCATATCAAGTAATGACTTGTTCACAGTGTAACATCCTCCTTAGTGTATCATGCATGGCAACAAATGCATGCCATGCAAAAAAGGTGTTCTCATCTGTAATCAATACTAAGCTTTTTTACACCAGTCTTGGAGTGGAAAATTCTAAATACTAACCCTAGTTAAACAGTAGCATTTTAAGAGGGGTTTTCTGAATTGAAAGGCAAAAAAAGATAAAAGAAAAGAAAGACACTAATAAAGCTCTAGAAAATTATCTTACTTGTGTGTTCGCCCATTTCAGTGATCTGGGTACATCAGCTGGCAGCTGGAAATCTAAATGCCATCAAAGACTCATTTGAAACATGAAAACACCCATTACAGAGCATAACAACTATTTCAAGTTCACTGTGCCCAAAACCTGTTATATTTGTTTTGTTGTTTGGTTTTTTTTTCAGGAAAGATGTTTAAGCTTTAACGGTAGATCAGTAGGTAGGTAGTATGAAAAGACATTTGATCTAAGGCTTAGTAACCCCAGGAGGCAGGGCTGCCTTGTTGATAGTCCTCTTTGGAGTTAGGAAAAGAATATTTACAATTCAACAAGCCTTTGACAAGGTGACTTAGGGAGGGTGATGGCATTTACTCTCTCTGAAACAGTTTAAAAGAAAGAGGGACCTGAGACATTATAGTTCAAATATCAGTGACTAAAAATATTGCACGATTCAGTTTCATTCTGAAAGACAACCCCTGGTAAAGGAACCCTGTTAATAGAGTAAAATGTAAGAGCTTTCTACCTCTGGCAAACTATCTCAGTTCAAACTAGAGATTATAACATTTTTACTCATATATAGATTTTCTACCTTATTAAAGTCAACATCTGTTAAAAAATTATTTGTTTCTTTGTTATAATTTACAATGCAGAATGTCAATCAGTCAGGTCAGTAAGGCTTAGTTAAGATGATGCTGAAACGTACACAGAATTATAATGGTTTTTTAAGTCAAAGGCCATCCATATTACACAGACTGAGAGTATAAGAAGATTCATGTGTATGTATTTGTTTCGGTATTGTTACAGGAGAAATGTTGGGGTGAATCACCCAGGCTTATTGTAACCCCAGAGTTTTGTTCTTTGTGAGAAGTCCATAATGAACCACATGTATTTACCCTTTAAGTGATTTGTACTGTACGTGGTACTGCATAGTCTAATGGTGGAGATACATCACATTGAAAATATATATTGAGCATGGTTTCATGGTTGGCTTAAGCCTACATTTAAAGTCTCACCTTATCCCCAGCACTTAAATCTTCTGTTCTTCTCTAGTGCTGGCTTGTTAGAACAAGCTCCAAAAAGAAGTGTATAACTGAGTACTAGAGCTGGTGGAGAGAGGGCAGGGCTGCATGCCCATGGCTGAGAGAGGAGCAGGACTGACTCACAGCAACAGTGAGCTATCAGGTTGACTCTGTATGTATGACTGTCCCACAGATCCACTCTTAGTTCCAGGAAAGGAAGAAGTGGGGAGATTAGCTCTGTGCCACCAAAAACAGTAAGGAAGGGAAGGTGATGATTTATGCATTCTTCTGCTGTGCATGTTCTGATGTTTATTCCATGCTCTATCTTGCATCAGCTGTATCATTTGTAGCTCGTCTGTGCACTCCTTTTACCTTGCAAGAAAGAAATGTTAACCAGTGTCATTTGCTTTGGGGATCTTTCTTCCCCAGATTTAGCAGGAGAGGAGTGTGCAGCTGGAGGCAGGTGGAAAAAAAAGAAGTAGGGAGCATTGTCGTGTTAGTACTGATCATACTGATTTATTCTGAATAGTAAAATGGAGGGATTGCTGAGAAATCTCAGAAAAAAACTCTACAAGAGGGAGATAACGTACATAAAAGTGTAATAAATGTAAAATAAAGCTCATGGGAGAAGAACATTTACATCTTGTGATGGGATCTGGTGTGGTTGTTACCAATATTGGAGTAATGGATCCACGGAATTCACAGCTCAATGCTGTAGTAGGGTTGTAAGTAGGATGTAAGTAGGGACTATCAGGAAAGGAATCGTGATTGGTCTTATGTCTTAATTATGGCACTCAGTGCCCCTTCACCACTAAGAAAAAATATAATAAATGATGGAGAGAAGTGACATGGAATTTATAAAATTGTGAGTAATGTGAAAAGAGTAAATAAGAAATATTTTTAAACTACTTCTTCCAATACAGGAAGCTCGCAGGCAGTTTCTGAACAAACAAAAGGAAATTCTTTCTCAAATGTGGGCGGTTAAGTGTGTGGAAGTACTTGCCACAGAATGTTAATACTAAATTTTCATCAGTTTTGTAAAAGTTTATTAAAAAATACCTCACCGAAAACTCTTAAATACAAAGATCCTATTTGTGGCTCAAGAAGTCCCTGTAGGGAATTATTACAGATTGGGCCAGTTTTTGGCTATTTTCACATGTTTGTTCATTCCTGTACTCTTCGCAAGATGTCCACTTTCAGCCACTGTCAGGAAAGGGATAATGGATGCACCTTAGATGTGACTCAGTGTGGCCATTCTTCTGCTGGCAGAACTCAAACTAGCTCTGTGTATTGTCAAGAAAAGTTTTATTTTTGAGAAGATTGAGCTGTAATGTGAAAGCAGCCCAAATAAATATAAACTTTTTCTTACTGAGTGCTAGTGGACCATACTTGGCACTGATAAGTTTTGAAGTCTTCAGGTAAGAAAAAAATTTTTTTGAAGATAAAAATATGCAACTGTTGATTATTGTTTCTCTATGGGTATGTTGTGAATGTAGATTTCAGGATCCTGCCAACTATGCCAATTTGTCGCAAATTGATTTGTGACACGGTGCTGATTTATATAAAAATTGCAGAACTTTGGTTAAATCACATACAGGTATCGCGTGCTTCAATTTCATAGGAAGTTTTTAAAGATCTTGGTTGTGTAGGTTACTAAGTAAAGTCTCAGGGTTGTAGCTAAGAGAAAGTGAATGTGTGGGGGTTTGGAAATGATCAGTAGCATAATAGTAAAAATCACAAACTCAGTCTTGTTTTTCTAAAACATAATAATCCTTTATTGTGAAGATTGTTTTGAAATGGTGAATAGTAAGTTGTTGAAGCCATTTCAGGTGCTGAGCAAATGGCTATAACTATTTTCTCTCTAATTATTATTATTTTGAACGTGCCGTGTACAGAATAAAGAAGAAATAAACCTGTACCTTATTTTTGAAATGTATACAGAAGTTATGAAGGTGTTCTGGAGTGTTCCCTCCTACTCTTCAAAATGTTTTTGATACTCTCATCCAGCTCTTTACATCTTTTAAATAGAATTTCTAGTTTGTATCTTCTCTGTTTTGCTGGAGGTTTTTTTGCATGAGTCAGATGTGCATTAGTAGTTCTCACTGTTTTAATTAAAGTGGCAGAGTTGTTCAATCCTTATCAAGGCAAACTGGGGTAGAGGAGACAAAACAGAATAAAACCTCTCATCTTGATTCTTAGAGTGTCATCCAGAGTGTCTCTAAAGTCATAATCACATAATTTTTTAACCACCTGTTAAAAAGACTGTTAGAGTCTTCTAACATAGAGGGTAGTTTAATGTCTAAAGTAAGAACAAGCAAGAAAAATATATAAATTCCCAAATGAAAATTTAGTGGTTTTCTAACTTTGTAAAGAACTTGTAAAAGGAGGGTATGTAATCCCACATCTTCCCAATTTTAAAGTTTTTTTGTGTGTTGGCTTTTTTTTTCTTTGTGGTTTTTTTTTATGCAATAGACTGATAAGTAGATGAAAGACAATTTTTTGTAACATTAGCAAGGTAATTACAGTATACATGAGATAGATGCAAGGTTGTGGGGTTCACACAAAACTCGACAAACTTTTTCAGTCCTTACTTGTTTTTGTGGTTGCTTGATATATGCATGGTTTACATTTTATAGAAATAGAAGGACTGAAACTACATGTAGAATCAGTGAAGCCATGACGGTGTTTTGGAGTACTCCTTTAATGTGTAGAGAACCAAACCCAGAACTTTTTGTTGTGAAAAGAATATTACTTCTTGGAAATTTTCAGTTCTGTTGTCTTCCTAGTTTGAATTTACTGAGTTAACCTCAGGGCTTAATACTAATGATTTTAGGTTGCATTCCTGATTTTGAATTGTTCTAAAAGTTTAAAACTTTACAAATAGAGCAGCTGTCTTATACTTTTTATCCAGGCTTTTGCCTCTGTTACAGCTGAGAAGTTTCAAGCTACCATATAGCCTCTCCCTACAGATAAATTAGGTCCATTTTTAATTTAAATAGATTCAACTGCTGCTGTCCTATTTTCTTAACTGGTGTGTAAATTCCATTCTCTGGTGCTTACATACAGTAGCTTGTCACCCACCTTGTCATTTGTGTGTGCTTCAGATCTGTGATGATTTCCCGTCTCTCCTGCAGCAATTTGACAAGAGTCTTGCAAGTTTACTTCAGTCGTTGTTTGCTGTAGTACTGCCATAAAATTTTTGGTTGAACCCACACACTAATTTATTTACTGAAAGCTGTGAGCCTTGTTCAGTGATAATCTGTTTATTCAGAGCTTTAGAAATATTTTAAAATGCTAAAAATCTCCTACTTATAAAAATAAGTTACACCTTTCTTTTTTGTAGCACTTTTATAAGGTTAGTAATGAAAGTTTGACACCATTCAGATCAGTGACAGTCTAATTTTCCATGGAAAATGCTGGTTTATTCCACTAGCTTGTGTTTTTGCAAGTCCTCGAAAAGTTTCTTTTAAAAAAAAAGGCACGATTGCTGTAAACTTAGGGAAATAAAAGATGCTTTAAAATAATCTTCTCAAGTATTTAATACTCAGGATACTTCCTTTCTTAAAAAGATACAGTATCGGTGCAACCCATTTTAGGGTCTGTAAAGGCAAAACCAGTATCTCAAAAAAAAAATAAAATTGTAACTTTATTAATGCTTTCTTAAACCCAGGATTCTCTGTGAATCTGAGTTTAAAAGGTGCATAAATAAGATGGAGCATCGCTAACTAAAAGCAGGCCTTTGTGAGGTAGAAACCACCCTGCGAAGCTTTGCTCTTTGGCAGGTCTCTGACTTGGGAAATGGCGTGAAGGCCAGCTGTGCCGCTGGTGCTCTTTCTCCACGCTCAATAGACACAGAGATTATGTGCTGCCTTTTTCCCTTCTCTCTTGAAAAGGGAAGTCAAAGTATAGTAGAAGTGCAAAGATCGGTTGTAATTAGAAACTAGAAATAAAGATTTGCCTTGCATGTCACTTCCATTTTTCTCAAGTCTGGATTTTTATAGCTGTTAATAGTTCCTTGTAGTCTGTGAAGAACTAGAGTTTCCTTTAACCACTATGTATGTGCAGCACATGCTGTTTTAATATTACACCCACTTGTCAGTCTTTATTTTTTTAAATCTCAATTACAGTTCATGAGCAGTGCTTGAGAGTAAGATTGTACTCAGCCAGACCGATTTGCAATTTTGGAGGCAGGTGGGGTAACTTTGGATTTAGGGTACTGTATAAATTGTGTAACTCCAGACTGCAGTTTCTTCCTTCTGCAAGAAGGGAGAAAAAAAAAAATCCTCATTAAAAATACGTTTTAATTAATTGTATTTCATTAGACACTCTTTCTCACAAAATTGAAGGTTATTTTTATCTAGGTTTTTACACAGACTGTTCTACAGCGTTGTTACAAAGAGCCTCCTCTCTAAGTCAGCCTGTTGACTGTCAGGCCATGCAAGTGATGCTGTATTGTAACAAGAACTCTCTTGATTTTGGAGAGAGTACAATACATTGGCAAGTGAGTTAAGCTCCAGGCTTTGTTGGATAGTACTGTACAGACGTTCAATAACTTTGTTTGTTTCCAGAAAATGCAACAATCCTGTTTCTTATGAGAACTTTTTTTTTAATCCAAGTTCAAAATGGGAGTCTAAATTGGATGCCTTCATATTATATTTGAGTAATTTTCTGTGCTGCAGTAGTTTCTTTCCCCTTGTTTCTCAATTTTAGAAGGGGAAGAATCCACAATACAGGCAATAGTCCTTCAAAGCCCACAGCTTTTCATGTTTAAAGGTGGCATCTCCACTTTTCTGCTAAAGCTCCTCGGTTGTGCTGAGGAGGCTGCCAATATCTGTAATGGTTTGACCTTACTGCACGGCTGGAAGTGTAGTGACAACGCTTCAGGGGGACTTTAAAGTGCAGTAAAGTGAGCACCATGCTGTACCATCATACCCAGAAATAACTCTGCTGAGAGCTGGCTGTGCTCATTAGTATCTACGTGCTCAGGCACTTTCACATATACCATGCTCTTCCAAAATTCCTGGGATACAGTACCAGAGAGGAGTGCAGAGATCTCACCCTGTGGAAAGCTAGTGGACATGCTGGTGAGCAGGGAACAGAGATGAGAACAGTGACAGAAGTGTGGCAGTCTTCCTGTAGTGAACATGGTGGTGGTGTTCTGAGATGGTCATCGCCAAGGAAGTGTTGAGGGGCACCTGATGGAGAAAGAGAGGTGGATTCAAATCTGTGAGTCTTTATCTGAAGATTTCTGCCTTGTGATCATTGTTAGAGCTACACCTAACTTCTCAGTCCATCATCTGGGTGGATACGGGGTTATCAAGAGGGTGATTTTCTGAAAGAACTGTGCTATGCAAACCATTAACATTACTGAATACCTTATGCTTTTATTAGACCAAATTAGTTTGAAAAAGCGTCATTGTCTTTTGTCTCAGTGCTTTTTCCTCAGCTCTGACAAGAACTAACTTGTTGTTAATCTTGATGGAAACCTCTGAGCCTGAATGTCAGTCTGCTTTTCCTTCCCTGTATCAGGAACTGTTTATTAAAAGATTGTTGCTGTTCATAGTAAGCCTTATTTCCTTACATCTTTAGACCTTTACAACTTTAGCAGCACCATGGTGCACTTGCCAGTGAAGGCTGAGTCCTCCAACAAATGCCAGGTGACCTTGCTTTGTGTTTTGAGGTTAGGCTATCTTTTTAAAGTTTTCATAAAATGTTTCTTCATCCTACCATTCAGCATAACTTGTCCTGTTTTAATGATCTAATTACTCCCAGTGTTTCCAAAGTATTGTGGATGAGGTGGAAAAAAGTAAAGGAGATAAAAGGTTAAAGAGCTGTTTGTGTTACAATTTAATTTAAGTCTTTTTGAAGCAGGGCCTACCATGGCCTTTGAAGTTAAGTTTGAGGAGTGTGACCACATCTATAAGCTTTTGGTGTGTATTAGACCCTGTATTCAGACATGTTTTGATGTAACTACAGTCTCTATCCTGGAAGGATTGAGGACACATCCTTGTGGTTTGAAAGCAGACTTGCAAAACTGTCACTTTCTGTTCTATTCATACACTCTTGCAGCAGTAGTTTTAAAAATTTACTTCTGCATGCTTATTTTAGGAGACTAGTTCAACAAAACATGGCCTCCTTTGGTTTGGACTGGTCACTGAGCTGTAAAAATGGGATCTGCAGAGTGTATTTTTAAGAAAAGATATTTTTTTGTTAGTTGCTATTTTCAATTTTATTTTATTTTTTTATATTCCTCCAAAGACCTACGTTCCAGATCTATTTTCAGTATTTTGATTTAGATGGAAAATATGGAAGAACACTTTGTTCGTAGCCACTTTCTCTCTTTCTGACCTTAAGCATTTAACTTCTCATGGAGGAGTTTGTCCAGTCATTATAATCACTTATGCAGCAATATACTTAATGATGCAATTATTAAGTGTCCTTTTAATTTCTATTATGGTGATTTTTAGCTTGTAGCAGATTAAATTATTAGTTTTACTAAAGCTCATGCAAGTGTACAGTAAAGAATAAAATGCAATAAAAATTCTGTGAAGTTTTAAATTTAGTAAATTTATGTGAGTCATTTGGGTGTAGTTCCTAATTGTTATTTGATCTGAGGTAGAAGAAGGAAGGAGACAGAAGAGCTGTTATTTTATATTCAGCTATAAGCTAACTAAGACTACTGTGTTTCTAGTACCTGCGCTTTTTAGGAAGGTTGCTTGGTAAATCTGGGGGTTTTAGCAAGGGTTTTAACAGTTTAGGAAGTCTATCAATTTTAGAATTGATCCTTCCTATGAGTGAATTTCTTCTAGTCTCTCTCAAAGAGAAGAGTAATTTCAGTTAAAAACCAAAACAACCCTCAAAACCAAAACATCAGAGCATTACAGGCATTGTAGGGATTTCTCTAAGTCTATATCCATAACCTTTTTTTAGGCATGGAATCATGTGCTTCAGTTATTTAGCCTTGCAGAACTGTCACAAGCTGAGGGAAGAAAAAATTTCTAGCAACTCATTTCATGTAGGTTGCTATGGCAATATTCTCTTCTGCATTAGAAAAGAGTATGGGTTTGCAGGCCTTGCCCCTTCCCTAGTTTCTGTGGCTCCTCCACCACTGGAATGGAGACAGGGCAATCTGTACCAGCCTTTCAGGTGATAACTCAGTTTAACATACATATATGAGTAGGGGAAGGCTATAGTTGGAGCTCACTCTGAAGTGTAGCACTAGAAAGTGCATGCATCCAAGTTCTGATTTGCTCTGAAGAATTAATAAAAAAAAAAACCCAAACTCTGAAAGAATTAATAAAACTACAGTAAGTAGAACATGGGAAGTAATACTGCAACAAGCAAGTCATGTGTTGCAATATTTCCAGTTTTTCCAAGAGACCCATTCCTGTACAAATATGCAGCCTGACCGCTGCATTTGAGGTTTAAATTGAAAAGAAAACCCTTCCTGAGCCAGATATGTATATACAAATAACAAGTTTGAACAACTTGTTCAACAACAACAAGCTGAAGAAAATGGAAAGCTTTGCATTTCCCTCAGACCTGTTTTCCTATATTTTCTGTGTTTGTTAGATGATAACTGGAATAATGTTTCACACTACAATTCTTAAAGCCCTCTTCCCTGGCACTCGTGTAACAAAAAAAATTCTAGATTTGTTTTGTAAAGAGCAAATAATATTTTTTTATTTCAATGTGTAGTCTGTCCACATATGTTTTGCATTACATGTTAATTACGATGCAAATTACCTCCATATTTCTTTAAAATTGTAGTAGGAATTTTATTTATGTAATTTCTGGTTCCTGAGAATTCCCTCAACCTGAATAAAATTCTGTTGTAAAATTTAAGGATGCTCAAATCATCTACAAAATGAGTATGATTATTTTTGCTTTCATTCTATCTGACAGAACTGTGCTAAAACTCTTCTTGAGCCTAGAAGTTGTGTGGTGTCTGTGCATCAATTTTTTTTTGTAAAGGAATAAAACCCCCAAATTATGTATCTTTTGAAGCACCTGTGTTGGCGTCACATGTGTGCATGCTCCATTGCTTGTATGTGTGTGTATTCTGACATTGTCATTTCATTACAATACCCAGAGTGATGCTGTATTCTGATCATTCCTTTACACATTGTTGATGAAGCTTTTAAGAACCATATTTTGCAAATTACTCTTCCACAGGCCATTGTCGAGAAATAATAAACAAATAAAATGATAAAGGCCTGGTCTCTTATGCAGTCATTGTTGTGTTGAATGCAGTGGATACTGGAAAAGTTCAGGAAATGTTTCCCAAAACATTTTATCCCTGTTTAGAATTTGTGAACTTTTCATTTGTAGCACTTTGAACCTAATAAGTGCCACTTACTATTTTGATTTCTTTTTGATTTGCATGCACTGATCCTAATGTGTCTCTGGTAAGGTGACAGACATACGCATTAACTTGAGCACAAGGAAAATAGGAGATAGAATGCTGCAAGGGGAAGATGCCTTGGCTGTCTTAGGAAGCAGTGGGTCTGTTCTCTAACTTTTTAATAGCAGCATCACAGCAAAGGTACTTAGAGAATCCGTAGTGCTGTCGAGGATGCTGAAGGAGGACTTCTGCCTCTGGTGGCAGTGGCACTGGCTGCTTCCACGTGGTCCTGGTCACAGTCCACCTATTGCACCCTCGCTTCTGTCATTTTACTGTCTGAGCTTGGAGTAACTGCAACATGGATGAATTAATGTTAAATTCACAGTTCCATTTTAATTCTGTAAAAATAATTTTGTATGTAATGCAACACTGTCCATCAAACCAAATATTTGTATAACTTAACCAGCCTACACCTTACAAAAGGGCAGGGAGTGCTTAATCTTTGTCTACTCCTGACGCTTCCTTTGTTACTAAGATTGTGGTTTTCTTTCATAGGGATAATGCATCACATAACTAAGTATTAAACACTTGCCATAGATGAATGCCTGAAATAAATGGGAAAAAAAGGAGGGGCAGAGGCTGAAGGGGCAAGACAATGTAGGTTTTTTTGTTTCTGAACTGGAACAAAGTCTTTGAACTTATCATTAATTCTTTTTGCTGTGATCTCCACTCCTGAACCAAAAGCCTTTCTTTGGGTGGAGGCTGTGGTAGCTGCAGTTCTCAGTCACAATTCAAAACCTGGCAAGAAACCATGAGCTAAGTCACATTTCTGATGTCTCTGTTTTCCTTTAATTGATCTAAATGCTTTTCTTAGCAGAGTAAGAAAATACACAGGGGTAGGTCAACTGAAGGCTGTGTGCGGGGAGGATGGAGTTGTCAGTGAGCAAAGCTTTGAAGATGAACAGGGAAGTTTTCTTCTCAGTCATCTTTCTCCTAGCTTAGATACCTGTTTTACTCTGAAGAGTGAAAAAAAAACAAACACCAAAACAACAAACCCACAGAGCTTAAAACCCAAACTACTTAAAACCCAATAATTTTGCTTCTGGTAATTGAAGATCTAATTATTAGGCAACATCTTTGGGAATCTTTTCAATTACATGTAATTCAGCAGACATTAGCGTATAAGATAGTGTGGTGCTACTTCCAGCAGGACCTGACAGTAAGAAAAATAACTTTAAAGCAAAATCAGAGCAAACTGCCTGAAGTTTTACCGTGAAATTTAAGTGCAAACTAATATTTTAGATTTAAAAAGCAGTTTTTACTTAAGGATTCATTCTTGTTCATTTTGTCATATTTATGTATTTATTACAGTGATCTTAGTCTTTTGCCCAGTTGATCTTAAAACCCATAATACTGTTGACAAATGTATGCGTTACCCATGTGCAGAGAGGAATGTACACCTTGTGTGGAAGTTGAGAATCCTGCTGAATGCCAGACTCTCTGAACAAAGATCACTCTAGTACTAGAGTTCTCATTTACTTAAATAAGTAGCTGCTTTTGAACTAGAATAGTTTCATTTTAAAAATTTTACATATCTTAATGATTCATAAAGATATTTTACTTTTGTTTTATTTAATGATAGACATGTGTAAATAGCGGGCATCTCTGAGAATAGCAATTAGGCTGTATAGAAATAGCTGAAAGGAAAATGCCTTTTTTTAACGTTACTGGATTAAGTTGCAGCCTGCTGCTGTTTTGTAGGGCCTTTATTTGAATATATTATCACCTGAAAAATAATAAATAACATTATAAAGGCTAGATCTCCTATGCAGTCACAGTAATGAAATGAAAATGAAACATAGTACTCTATAAAGTTTAATAAACATCTCAATATATTGTCCTGCTGCAAACGTGTGGAAGATTTCTACCAATTTATAAATTGCCTGAAGCAGCTACTATCTTCTCTAGACTATTTAGCCAAAATCTGCTTTAAGCTCAGAGCTGTCTGGCCTGCACTGGTGAAGCTGATTCTAGGCTTTTGCAAATAGATAACAATGAAGCCGATGTTAAATTATTCTCATTTACCTTTACCTATTGCCACTAGAAGCATTTTTCTGATCAAAACTTGATTTTGTAACATGTCCAGTTCATTTTATTCATATTCTGGGAGTGTAAGCGTTCAGTTGTTACTGAAATTTAAGTGGCTTCATCTCTCAATTGTAATCTTCTCTCACGCTGTTCAACAGCAAAATTATTGGAATAAAATTTGTTCATTTATTAATGTAGCACTATAATTAATTTGAAAATAAATCTTTGCTTTCACTAATTACCTAATGTGTGAATTGCCCCCTTTTCTTCTGCCTTGTAGAGGAAGTTGAAGTCAACTAGGTTTCCAATAATCTCCTCACCTTTCTAAATTAGGTAGGTAGATTTTTATCTTCCTGGCATATGGCTTCAGAATTGTAATGATAAACACTAGTCTCCTCTTTTCCTTTAGTCTATAGTATCTAGTATTTTTAACATTGGTACTTTCTGCTTTTTAATGACAACTGTTTATTCTTTAGATTTGTATTACTGTATTACTTATTTGTATTACTGTATTACAATGTGATGACTACTTTGAAGTCACAGGCTGTATTGTTAAATTCTTTATGTTCTCCAAGGGAAATGACACCTGGTAGTTTCTTTGAGCCAAAGATAAAATTATCTTAAAGGCC
The DNA here is from genome assembly GCA_004320125.1 of Scolopax mira. Lineage (NCBI taxonomy): Eukaryota > Metazoa > Chordata > Aves > Charadriiformes > Scolopacidae > Scolopax > Scolopax mira. The sequence continues at coordinate 11,295 of BJBW01002327.1, read as the reverse complement.
TGTCTTTGCATTATTTTGCCAAATATATGTTTTATATAGTATATGTTTAAGTATATGTTCAGTGTCTGATGTTAACTAAAGCAGAGCAAGAGGGTTTGTGTATGACTTTGGTAAATATTTTTAGTTTCAGGCCTCTACAATTCTAAAATCTCATTTACTTAAATTTCATGAGATACATAATTATTTTTATGTAAAATGATATTTTAAAGGGAAATGTCATTTCCTTTTAGAGCTACTGATTAATCTACATCTATTCAAAGATGTAATAACTCATACCATAATCAAACTCTCATTAGAAAATAATTAGGCAGTTCTGGGGTGTTGCAATTGTATGAGCTAGTCATAGACATAGGGTGTTAAAATCAAGGGAAAAACCCTACAATCAAACTAGTTATTTATTTTTCGGAAGATATAAAGAAGCTTATTTTTGGTTATATTGTCTGGTGGCAGTATATGCATTTTTTTTTTATCTTGTGGTTCTTGGTCAAAAAGCTACATCAAGCCTAGTTTGCTATATTCATACCAGCATTTTTTATGTCAGGATGGCAAATGAGATTCAGTCTAGATAAATGTTGAAGACAAATTAACTTTTCATATAAAATAATGGATTCTGAGATTAATATCATTATTTAGGGAACTACCATTGAAATAGGTGTTTCATAAAAGCATCAGCTTTGTGTTCAGTAGTGATTAAAAAAGGCAAATAAATGATTAGGAGCAAAGGAAGAGACAACACTGTAGAAAATATAATTATGCCAAAATATAAGCCCATCATGCATCACATATGGAATAGTCCATGCAAAGAGCACAGCATGACAGGGTTTGGGGAAGAGTGAAGGAGAAGATCTTGAATTATGGAGCAGCTGTCCTGTGAGGAAAGAAAAAATTGAGTAGGACTCTTCAAGGCTGAAAAACAGATGGCGAAGGGTGATACAGTAGATGTCTACTGAATTTTGTGCCAGGGAGAGGGTGCAGAATGACTGTTCACAGACACTTTCAGTACAAGAATGAAAGGATGTCAGTTGAAGCTATAAGATGGCAGATGCAGAACAAATAAAAGATGATGTGGAAAAGGTGTCAATATTCTCTGGAAATTCATGCAGTAGTATGCTCAAGGGGGAACCGGATAGATTTTTGGATTAAATATGAGGTGGGATTTACTGAATACATGGGAATCCCATCTGGTGGCCTTTGAGCTGTCATTTCTTGGAGGCCAGGGGACTGCTTGGGGGTGAAAGATCCCTGTGTGCTTAGCTTGCTCTAATGCTCTTCCCTGGACGTCTGCACATGGCTCTTATTCTAAATACAGGATACTGGCCCGAGTGGATCTCTGATCAGAAGAGAAGGCCTAGAAGAGCCCTTCTACTATAGTTGTACTCAAGTTCCTGAGTCTGCTCCTTTTCTGTGGGATTTCTGTCTCATGAAAGATAATTCACTCTAGTTAATGTTTGTAACTTAAAACTTCTTTGGGAAGAAAGGATACATAGATGAGAAAGACGGTAAGACTTGACTCTAGCAACAGACCTTGGTATTGCCTTATGACATAGGAAAGAACTACAGATACTTGAAGTAAAAATTATGTCTCAATCATGCAGATCAGGGATTTGAACCCGGTTTTAAGAGTCTTTCCCAGGTTATCTATATGTAGAGAGTATGTGTGTGTTTCTGTGTCTACCACTCATATTTCTAGTCAGAAATCCTTCCATACCAAAGAACAATAAATACTTGAGACCAGTAGTTCTTTTCAAAACATGTTACCTTTGAAGAACTGTTCTGAGACAGTCTGAGAGGTGAGGAAAATTAGACTTAATTTTTTTCTTCTGTGTGTGAGTCTTTGCAGCATTTGCCAACCCTTTAAATAGACTCAAAAGGTATTTTCCATTCTGTCATTTTACAGTAAGCTGTCTGATAAAATTGTTTCAGTATTGAAAATATTTTTGGGGCATTAACCAGTGGACTGTTTGTCCTTTAGAAGTTTCAGTGTGTCTTCTGACCTCATGCCTGGTGTTAAAAGCTGAACGCTGTCACAGGTTTGTTGCCCAGAGCAGTGGTGGAGTCTCTGTCCGTGGAGATGTTAAAAAAAAAAAAAAACAAAAAAAAAAAGCCATCTGGATATGGTCTTGTGCAACTGGCTTTAAGTGACCGTGCTGGAGCAGCTAGGGGGTTGGACCTCTCCAGAGGTCTCTTCCAACCTCAGTCCTTCTGTGATTCAGTGAAGGCTAACTGTGTGGGCATATGCACCTTGTATTCAGAAAAAAACCCACAAACCAAAACAAAAACCAACCAAACAAAAAAAACCCCAAGAAAACAAATAATCAAACAAAATCGCAAAATTCCTCCCAACTACCCAGAAAAACACTAGAATTGTGGGGCAGCATTTTGTACTGCATTATTTTTACAGGAAATTTGTTTCAAGGGGGTGGGTGCGAAGAGAAGACACGTGCCACCCTATTAAAAGAAAGGGAACACTGACGGTTAGATTGGACGTCCTTTGTTTCAAAATCTGTTACAAAAATCCCTTTAGTCTTCTATCATGGCTTTTCGAGAATAAGGCAAAGAGATTGTCTCACTCTTAAAGGAATAAACTAAATTCTAGATTTTTCACATTACAATTCAAGACACAATAATCTTATTTAACTGTGAAATACGGAGCTTTTCTTTCTTTTTGATGGAAAGCAAGGGGGAGAAAAGATTGCACATATGTGTGTGTTTCCTATGCTATGATTTTGGGGCAGGTAATATAAATATGCTTTGAATGTCTGATAGAAACAGTCTTGAGAATTCCTTAAGCCACTTTAGCCAGTCTGCAGGCCTCCAATGAAACCATAAATGTTGTATGTATGTTCTCTGTTGCATATTATATAAATATTACTTCAGCTTTTTTCCTGCTTACATGGAACCTATATTGGCAGTAGAAATCAGGGCCAGTTTCTATGGCAACGCAGCAGCCCAGGGAGAAAGGCTGATGCTGTGCTGTGGTTGGTATTTTTATGCAAGGGAAGACATGCAGACCTACATTTTTAGATAGGAAATGTATTTCAAGGCACAAAAACATGTAAGATTTTTTTATATATCTGTTTAAAAAAATATAGCTGTGTAACAGTGGAAATTGAAACATATTTTTTGCTGTTTGTAATAGAAAATTAATTTTTATCTAGCATTACAGGACAGCACTGTTGAGTATATACGCAATTATTACTGCTATATTTGCATGAAAATTGCAAGAAATCTTCTGTACTGAGGACAAAGAGAGTTTTGTACTGGGGCAAAACAAGGACAAAATAGATGGAGTTTTGGCTTAGTCTCCTAGCCTTTTCAACCTAGTTCGCACCTTCTGAATTCTTTTAAAAGCATTTTCACAAAGGTCTTTGAGGACTTCCAGAAAAATCTTGGGGTTTTTTATGGCAACCCTATCCCTCTGGTTTTCTGTATTTTCTCTGGGTTTTCAAATGATACTACTTGCTTGTTAGTTCTTTCAACCATCTGTTACGTGTCAGTGGTATTTAGTATACCTTTTTGTACTTTTTGCATGGTCATAGGGATGGGAAGAGCTCTGACACCAACTCCTGTCTTTTTATTCCCCAGGCCCTCTGTCACTGAGAATGGCGAGGAAGCCAGGCTCCTCACACCCCTTATTTGCTGGAGACTATCCAGTAGTTCTGCACAATTGCTCCTCCCTGTGCATTTTTGCTTTACATTTGTGTATTAATTGTCATCGTTATTTGTTCAAGAAATAGCTGTAGCTGATACAAATACCGAAGGAGAATTCAGATAAAATTGGAAGAATTATGGAGATTATTTTACAGTGTCTTTCATGTACTTGTGAAGATTACTGATGGGGATAGGCTGGGACATCAGGTGATATGTGGTGAGGTGGAGAAAGTGAAGGTTGTGTTTAAGATAAAAAAGGCTGCTGCTTATACCTCCCTAGAAGCTATACTTTTGAAGAATTAAATGTTCGTTGTTGAGATCTTTAGGTAGTTCTTTTCCTTTGTTACTAATGAAATAGTTAGGAGTGAGGAAGGAATGATTTATAGGCATCAGGGAGCTGTCTGGAAATGTTACATTTTCTTTTGGGTACCAGGAATCATTAAGCAAAGGGATTTCTAAAGCCTACAGTTTCTCTTCTATCTTTGATGGGACTAGGGTAAAGCTTAGCTTATCTCTTTGTGTTTCTCTATGCCTCCTACACTGCAAAGTACTTGCTCCAGCTTGGTGAAGTGAGATGTTCTGAGAAGACAAACCTACCTGGAAGCAGTAGTCTTCATAAATGTGAAAGGCTCTGTTCATCTCAGTGAATCATCATTTTTCTTTCCCAACCCTGGCACTATACAGTTAGCCTGCATCTGCTATTGCTTTGCAGGAATTCATCCAATATCTAAAGGGAACTGATTTATCCTAACTGTGACTCTTGTAGAAATCCAAGTAGATAAATTGTTCACAGAGGAGTATTAGCCTATTCCCTTTGTCTGGCACCCGCACTATCAGTCAGGATTAGGCTCAAAGGCTTGGCTGTCTTGTCATGCTGATGATTTGAAGATGTCTCACTTTATAGCAGAATATCTCTATCCCATCCTGCAGTCAGCATGTGTTTCAGTGATCATCTTTTCAGGGGTTGAGTAAATCAAAGCTCTAAACGACAGCCCGTATGCCCAGTGGCACTGACTGCTTGTACAAATCTTCATTCAGAAGTAGAAAAACAACTTTGCCTCTGCAGTAACTATAGGTATATAAAGTAAGATGAGCCTGGTACACTTTTGGGTCCTCTCAGCTTTGTCTCTTGAAAAACAGTGGTTCAGCTCTGAGTTTCCTTCAGCTCTTTTCCATCTATTATTCCTGCATAGCTTCTTGAAGACTTCTCTGAGGCTTGTCAGATAACTGAGCCAACACCAGAGTAGACTTTAGCTGGCTTTGGCACTGGCTCAGCTTACTGAAAGTCAAGGCAATACATTACAAACATACGTAGCGTGTCTTAGTTTTAGCACCAGTCGGATCAGAAGCTTTGCCACCACCATAACGCCTGAACATTTCCATTTTCAGCAGCAGTAAATGTGTAATGTTCCTTGGACCTCAGTTTCTGCTTGTAGTATGTCATGGGTTTGAAGTCATGATGTCACTGTCCTTTACTGTCATTAGGACTTGGCACCAGTGTTTTTGACCTTTACTGTGCCATACCAATTATCCTGGACATTTGACTTTTGAAACCTGGAATCAGAAAATCCTTCAGTTTTGCAAACATCTCTGTGTAGTGCTCAGGTGCAGACACCATTGTCCTTCACTTAGAAACCCTGTGGTGGGGTTACTCATGGGAAAGAGGTGAATTAGAGGTGATAGCCTCCTGATAGTAATAGTTTCTCTCCACTTCCTGTTATAAAATGGGTTCAGAATTTACCTTTTCAAGATGAGCTTCCTTTCCTGAGGTGTACAGTTTCCTGACCTGGTAGGGTCAAGGTAGGGGAAGCGTCAGTCATGTTGTTCTGGTATCAAGGCATAGGATATGGAAAGACCTCGCTCTATAAGGGAGAATGTTCATCTCTAGGATACCACGGCAGCTGGGATTCCTTGAGTGCTTTTCCACCATGGGTGAGATTCTCTCTTGCTGTTAGAAATAGGAATATTCCAATCAGTGAGTCACCCAGCATCCATGCTGTGAGATAAAGCACCAGCCAAGGCTGGGATGAGTCAGATGGTCTGATAACCCTTATTCTCAGACTTGCTGACACATAAAAGATTCTGAAAACCTCACCAGGAATTGTCACAGTATTTGGTATCCAAAACTGCCTCATCCAAGCCAGCCGAACCAGCTGGACAGGGCTGTAAAATACTGAAGTGACTTCCCTAACTCTCCTGAAATGGCTGCTGCTTGTTGAAGATCCAGTCAAATGAAGGGACCTTCACTTGCAAGCTTCAAAAAATATAGAGAGCTACAAAATGGGCTCTACAACCCACAAGGCAAATCATTGATGGGAATAAGGCATTGGAAGATGTTTTCCTGGGAATGTTGAATAGAGGTGTTGAGGAATCTTACAGACTGGGGAACATGTGACAGGAGAGGATGCTGAATACAGTGGCTTTTGGAAATATATGTCATGAAATTTGCATGAAATAACTACAAGGTGCTGTGTTCTATAAGGTGATTGGGCAAGAGATAAGCAGTAAATTTTGCATTTATGCAAATTAAGTGAAAAAATATTCAGCACTTTAAAAAAGGTACTCTTTTTTTTTTTCTGGGGAACTTAAATTACTGTTTTCTTCTAGATTGATTTATCAAACAATTGTCCAAATAAATTTGTTTCTGTGTTGTCTGAACAGTTATAATTCCTACTGCCTCTAGAAATACAAGAAGACAAAAAGATCAAGTAAAGGGTTGTGAATTACGTGATGTAATGAAAAGAAGATGAAGGTGGCCACAGTGTGAAAGTCCTCGTAGTACAGATAAAAAGCCAGTCTCCTCAAGACTGCAATTCAGAGTTAAAGAGTGACCATGTTCTTGCTTCCTTTTCACCTAAAGCTCTCTCCCAGATGCAGGAAAACTCAGCAAAGCCAGGATGCAGATCTAAGCAGACCAGCAGAGAGGTTCCTCTAGTTGCTGACTTGGTCAACCACCCCCCCCGCCAGTTGAGTCCCTCAGTTCTTGTCCCATCTGAAATGCTTGTTTGCTTACCCTTTTCTCATTGCCTGTGGAATTGAGTTCACAGTCACAATCCAGAGCATTTGCACTAACGGGATGGGTGGGTCTTCCAAGCATTAACTAAGCATGGAGATAAAAAATGCTTTTTTGCATTGAGATGATCATGTGAAGTCAGGATTACGTTTTACCAGGGTGTTCTTGGGAGCCTGGGGGGGCGGAATGAGAGGAACGCTGCTGCTGACTGTATTTTATATGAAGTGATGGGATATAATTCCACTGTTCCTATGAAATCTTTTCCACTAGGCTGTTAAATAGGTTAAAAGGGGTGTGAAACATCACGTTTGTTGATTTACTCCTGCTCATTTTGCTTAAGGTTATCACCCTTGTCTCCAAATGGTTTCTAAGACACATAAATTGGATACTGCTTCCTAGTAGTGTACTAACTCTAAGGAAGTTGCTGGCTTGTACTGATAAAAAAAGACAATCTCATGTTTCATAACTTAGTTATTAATTCATATTTGAGTCCATCTTTGACTTCAAATGGTTGTTGACTTATGGGATTTTGATGCCGATTCAAGTTAAATCTACTAACTTTTCCAGGGGCAGATAGAGCTGTTGGAGAGCAGAGGGTGCTTCTTCCTCTTCCCCTTCAAAACGTGCAATTTTGTTGCTAGTGGCAACTGTAGGATACTGAAGCAACAACAACATGTTTTCTGATTATATCTTATTAATAGACTAGAAACACTATAATTTAACATGCCAAAGAGAAAGTCAGAAACTGAATACTACAACATAACACGCCAAAAAGAAAAGTAAAAAACTTAATTTCCATTTATAAACTTGTGAGTCATTCTGTTAGAAGTGATCCATCACACAGTTTAGCCACAGTAAGAGGAAAAAGAAGCCAAAGCAAATACTGGCTACTTGGGTTACTGTGTGCCAGTGTTTCCTGTCGGGTCTTCTCTAGGTTATTATCATTGCATTGGAGCAATATTCACAATACTCCTTCCAGTGGAGGTTTCATTTTGACATGTTAGGCAGCATATAAAAGAGCTCTATTCTCCATTGATCACTACATATTCCATGAACTTAAACCAGCTGTGCTTCTCTTCTTTGGCTTTTAGGAATTTGTGCCTTTTTTTTTTTTTTTAATAACTTCCTCAGCCTTTACAACACTTTACTGGTGACTAAAAAAAGTAAAGTGGAAGCTGCTGAGTGTACATCTAGGTATTTTCTTTTTGTGTCACCAGCTGGGTCTGTTGGGGTTTTTTTGTTTTGTTTTTTTTTTTTAACTCTGTTGATTCTTTTTCCTCTGGAGTCTGTAATGGATGACTAGTCTGGAAAGTAGAACTCTGCAAGAAAAACAGTATTTGAGGAGGAAAACATAATACCTTGGCAAGTTCAGTTAAGATTGAAGCTTGCTGGGTAGATTTGGCTTCTGGTTTGCTGTTTTAAGAACATTTTAACAGAATTGCATCTGTTTGAGAACAAAATTTTGTTTGAGACTGCCTTTCAGAGCTTGAAATCGATTACTTCTGGGAACTTGGTGTAACTTTGAGTCAGAGGAAGCCCAAAAGAGCCACCTCCTGAGATGTCTACAAACCTGGCAGACCTTACTGCTTCATGTTAGATGTGAATTGATGTGATGGTAGGCTGCTACTGATTCCCCTCAGCTCTGCTGGCCCTTGGCAATGTGCTCCTCCTGCTCATCTTGGGTCCCATGTGGCTGCAAAGCGAGGGAGCCCAGTGCATGGATTCGTTATCCATCATGACCGTGAGGCAAGGGAGAAGCTCTGTCCTGAGGAGTGGAAAACAAGAAGGATCTCTCTGCCCCAGTGCTCTGCTGCTAGGCTGGGGTGGGGTGAAATGATATTTATTTATAGTACCCGTTGTTTTGAACAGAAGGCGGCAGAGTTCCTTGGCATTTACTTTGGATATACATTGGAGCCCAAGGTTGCCTCCAAAAGGCTAGTAAGCAAGGTGGAAATGAAAAATGCATTCTTGCTCTTGCTGTTTGTTTGAGGTCACAGAAGCTGCTGTGTTTCAGCCTGCTCCCTTCCAGGAGGGGTTTCCCCTGGTGCTGGGATTGATGTGTGGCAGTATGATGGTATCTTTCGAAGGAATGTTAACAGTCCCAGGAGGAATGATAGTGTTGTTAAAGACCAGATTAGAAACTGTTTCATGCTTCTGACATGCTAGCAGTCTCTCTTTTTTATGAACGGACTTTCTAGAATTGGAAATTACAGGATAGTTTTGTACTAGTACAAGAACACAAATAGAGCTTTTCATGTAAAGCAAAGCTTTACAGAAAGTAGAAGTTTGTATTAACAATTTCTTGGAGTTAGTTAAAAGCGTCTCTTGTTACGCTGTTTCCTTCTCTATTTATAACTTTGTTTCTAAAAGCAATAAGATGACCTTTGGCATAATTTAAAATAATTACAATACTAAATTACAAATAACTTATTGTAATAATTACTAAAATTTGAAATTATTCAGAACTAAATTTAAAATCTTACTTGAAATATGTAACATTGTTTTGTTCCTTGAACAAGAACTTTGGGGTTGTTTTGATTTTCCTTGTGTTTTTGTTGCATGTGAATTTATTTAGAAAGCATTCATTTGAGGGTGCCTCCAGTTCTAAGACCTCACTGTTAGAAGGCACCTGTCTAATTAAGCTAAATCTGCATTTGGTAAAAAAGAGCAGGCAAGACTTCAATGAGTAAAGCAGATGCCATTTGGACAAATGAGAAAGAGATCCAAATAACGGAGTTCTTAAGCAATTAATAAGAGCTGGAAGAAACTTGTGTATAGAGATTTCAGACTTGAAGCTCTACGGCACCTGAGAGCTTTGCCCAGGAGCATAAAAAATTTTGCCTTCTGGAGCTGGAGGGAAGCATAGCTGGAGCTCCTTCCAGATGGACCCACACCCACTTCTAGATTTCTTAAAGCTCACATCTCAGTGTTAGGAGGCTTATAGAACATTTCTGCTGATACTCACCCTCCCCCTGCTTCCTTTTATTTTTTTTTCCTCTTCAATTTGAATTTTCCCAAAGAACATCTGTGGACAGGTCAGAAGGTTCATAACATTGTTAGAATACAGTTTGTTCAAATGTTTATTTTATTAAATGTATGAAAGAGTCATTTAACTTTCTTTTAATTGCATTTCCTATTAGTAAAAAACTTCTCTGGGTGTGTTCATCTGAAAATATTAAGGAGAGTTTTGTTTTCCTTTCAAAATGAGGTAGTTCTTTAGTTTAACCCCACCAGTTTCTGTCTCCCACCCAATTTTTTTTGCACTTTACTCAGTCTCTTTTCCTTCTGAGACAATGTTCTCCTAAAAGTAGGAGAATCAGATGCAGGTTTTATCTACATTCAAGGTAAATTTCTGTTTACCTACAAGTACTCTTTAAGTTAATAATTTCAGTAGTTCATCATGCCAACAGTACAGTGTTCATAGAGGAGACTCGTGTTATATGCCTTCTTTCCCATGGAGAACAACATGAGGATTTCTTCAAGTAATCCTGCTGTATAGCAATCTTGCCTGCAATGCATTCTTATCTATTACTGGATGATAACAATTAAAACCTTTTTTTGGCCTATGAGTGTTTTAGATAAAGAGGCCTGAAGTCTGTTTTGGTTTTTAGTAATTGAAGTGATTAATTTGTTGAGGAAAATGAAGGAAAGTCTGAAGATGAAGTGACGGCATCAGGCCCAAGGTGCGCCTGTGTTCCCTCTGGCCAGGAGCAGTTGCCAGGGGAAGAGCGCAGGGTTGGGCCCCGATGTGCTGAATACTTCTCCTAATCCAGCAATCTCAGGTTGATGGACTTCGTGAGTTACAGGTGGTTTTGCATTAGCTATCAGTTGATTTTTCTTCTATGAGTTTTTCGGAGCCTTGTTTGAACTTAGCGAGCTTCTCTTATCCATGATACCTGAGGAAACGAGGCGGATTTAGTTTTTAACATCATGTTGGAGGAGTAATTTTTTTTTCTTTAGATTTTTTTTTTCAACTTGGCTCAATTTGTCAGGGGAGAAGCAGTGAACAGTCATTTCCTATTCACTCTCTCTGTGCCTCTCAAGATTTTATATATCTCCACTGTGTTTTCCTGACTGAAGAGTTCTGGTATGTTCAGATGCTTCACAGATGGAAGGCATTTCGTGTTTTTAATCACCCTCACTGCTCTTGTTTTACCTTTTCCAGAACAGAAGAATAGCAAACAACCCCACAACATCGACAACAAAATTCTTCTTCTGAAGAATTTTTCCTGAATTATCATGATATAATTTCCCCAGCATTTTCAGGCTTTAATGTTATAGAGATTGGGTTATGGAGATTAACCAATACAGGTTAGGGATGGATCTTCTGGGAAGCACTACTGAGGAGAAGGATCTGTGAGTCCTGGTAGATAGCACACTTTCCATGCACCAGCAATATGCCGTTGTTGCCAAGAGGGCCAATGGAATCCTGGGCTGCATAGGGAAGAGTGTGGCCAGTAGGTCAAGGGAGGTCATTCTCCCTCACTATTCTACACTGGTGAGGCCACAACTGGAATACTGCATCCAGTTCTGGGCCCCCCAGTTCAAGAGGGACAGGGAACTACTGGAGAGAAAGGATGTTGGAGCTGTGAAGCTGTTTTTTCAGTGGTTTCCAGTGATAGGACAAAGGG
>BJBW01002326.1:21825-43458 GCA_004320125.1 Scolopax mira | reverse complement strand
GTCCTACCGCGCCTGCGCGAGGTAGGGTGGGGTGGGGGGGGACGGGAGAGCCGGCCACGGCGCGTGCGCGCGGCGCGCGTGGGGAGGCGGGGGGGCGGCGGGCGGAGCCGCGCTTCGGTGGCTGGCGGGGCCGCGTGGGGCCCGCCCCCTCGGGCCGCGGGGCGGGGCGGGGCGGGGCGGGGCGGGGCGCCGCAGTGTGTGTGGCGGAGGGGCAGGAGCCGGGGTTGGGGCACTGCCGCCGCCGCTGCCTCCGGGTCGGGCGGCTGCGGGGCAGGATGGTGTTTGAGTCGCTGGTCGTGGATGTCCTGAACCGTTTCCTCGGCGACTACGTGGTGAACCTGGACAGCTCCCAGCTGAAGCTAGGCATCTGGGGAGGTACGGGGGGGGGGGGGAGGGGGGACGCGACCCGCCACCTGGCCCGGCCGCCCTGGGAAAGCCGCTCACACGCCCGCCTGCTGCCGCCCTCAACACTCCCGCGGCCCTTCCCGGCCGGGCCTAGGGCCGCCCTGCCGCCCGCGCAAGGGAGGAGGCCGGGGCGGTGTCCCCCGGGCGTCCTGCCGGGGTGAGCCGAGTGGGGCCGGGCCGGGCCGCGCCCGCCAGCGGGCAGGACTGACTGCCCGGCCTCCCTGCCCGCCGCTCCACCTGCCCAGCAGCTTAAAAATAGTGGTGGGGGCGGGCGGGTTATGGAGGAGGTGTCGGCGGGGGGGCGTGGAGCAGCCGGTTGCGGCAGCGGGGGGCGGCGGCGGGGCCGGGAGGAGCTGCGCAAACAAGGGAAGGAAAAACCCGGCCGAAGCGGTTGGGGTGTGTGAATGGCCGCTGGGGTTTTATTTTTCCCCATAGGGCTACCTTTGGCGTCTTCTCCGGCCTGGGTTCATACCCGGGCTGGGCAGGGGGCGGCTGTGTGTTTGGGCCCTGGTGGCGCTGGTGGCACCGGCGGGGAGTTTGGGAAGGGCCGGGGGGCAGCTGGAGCCGGCAGCCTGGCCCAGCCGGAGCGAAAGCGAGCTGGTTTACCGGCTTCTTCCCTGCCCCCGAATGTGAAACTGAAAATAAGCGCCTGGGGTTTTGGGAGCGTTTGGGTGTCAGCGGAGGGAGTGAGTAGAGCCTCTCTGCCAACAGCAGCGAGGTGCCCTGCCTCTTGGGTGCTGTCATCTGCAGGTGTAGGGTATTTGTCACTTTCAGCCTTAAAAAGAATCAGGAATAGAGACTGTCTCAGGTGTCTGTAGGGGCTGTGACCATCCCTGCTATGCAAAGTAAGTAATAGTCTGCAGAAGTCAATAGTCATGCCAGCTCTAAAGGGAGGAAAGCACTCTGACTGCGCTCTGTTGACCTGCCTTTAGTAACGCGTGTACGAGGAACCAGCAACAAGGGTGTCTCTTTCTGGTATGTCTGGGCAAAGTAAGATAGCGCAAGAAGAGCAAGAAATGTACAATTAATAGGTGCGTGTGCAGTGACCACTCCTGGCTTGGTGTTGAATGTGCGTTCCAGATGTCTGCAGCATCAGCAAAAGCAAACACAGAGGTGCAGGTTGTGTTTATGTGCGTATTCGTGCATTTGCAGGTGTGAAGTATCTTTGAGGTATTCCCTACCTGCAGTTCCTTTCTTAGGTACTCGTATATGCATCAGATTTTGGAATCTGCTCCTGGAGTTTTTTTGATTTTGGACATTCTTGTTTCATGTTTCTTTTCTGAAATGGCGTCCTTGCTTGGTTTAATCTCTGCAGTAATTTTCCTTCAGTTAGTCAAGGCATTTGTAGGATCTTTGCAAAGTTCAGTCTCTATATGGAGTCTTAAGACTGCAACAGCATGTGTGACATCTGGAGGGAAAGTAGTAGTCCTTGATCTTGATCTGGTGGCCCAATATATTTATTACAGATAATGTTTGTCTTATTTGTTAAGTTACTGAATCTTCCAGCAAAAGTATGTCAAACAAGTTATTTGTATACTTAGCAAGTTCTTCAGTTATCATAGTTTCTTCTTTCTGTTCAGGGAAGGCAAGTGAAATATTTAATGTAAAATAAGGAATGTTCTGTAAATGTTTTGCACAATGTTTATGCATTACAAAAAGGTAAAAGCTTATTTTTCTAGCTCTGTAGATTGCTGGTGGTTGCTCTGGCATCTGTCCTGAGGCAACTCTTACCACAGTAGATGTGTGTGAATTCTCACACACACACAAAAATAAAATATATAGATCTCACTAATTTTTACTTTAGAGTTTTGATATTCAGCTGCTACATTATTTTTTCTATGTATGTTGAACTTGATTTCAGGATTTTTCTATTATTTCCTCTTCAATTAGTTTTACTATTATAGAGGCTTTAGTGTATTTTTTTCTTTACATTAAATTGCACTTAACTGTAGTTTTTCTCTACATAGTCTGTTTACTTCCTTAGTGTGCAAATTGATATATGAAGCTGCATCTTGCTCTGAGATGCCCAGAGCTGCTGTGTAGCATTGTTGAAGCATCACCTGGAGGTTTTTTTTTCCTGGTCTACTGCATGATGCTTTCACCTGCATTTGCAACTTAAACTGTTTAATGGCATGTGCATCTGCAAGATTTCTTTCATTGCAAATACCTTGGAAGACCATAAATTGCATTCCTCTATTTAAAAGGCAGAAACTACTAGTAGTAACAGTAGACTACTGTCTATATATGGAGGTTTCATTGACTAGTAGTTCCCTACACTCACAGTGTATCTGAAGTCTACCGATAATTTTATTGACTTCTTAATTACTGAAATTGTGTAATTAGATTTTTTTTAATAGTATTTTTTTTGTCTTCATATTTTATGTAAACTTAGTACTTTTTCATGCGTGTCTGCATGCTCTGAAAGCATTTCCATTACAGCTATGTGTTTTCATACAGTGTTTGCCTCATTTGATATGATAAACTTGCTAAATTTTACATAGATCATGTAGCCTTAAAATGAAATTGGTCTAAATCTATTAAATATTTTAGTAGTGATTAAAAGGAGACTTTTTTTTTTTTGCCTGAAACAGAGCCTGTGTTTTTTTGGGTGCTATAGCACTGTACAGGTGCTATATATATATATCTTAAAGGGAATATATTTTTTCACCTCTGAATGACTAAATACTGAAGGGAGTTTTTTTAGATGCTGTAGGGAACAAGTTGTGTCCTCCTAATGTTTTATAGCTAACCTTTTTAGATTAAGACTGGTGACTTGTTGGTGGACTCTGTATCTGTGTATAAAGACTAAGTCTATATAGTTTCAGCTTCTGTTAAATTTGGGAGCTTTTATTAATGACTTTTTAGTTAACAGACTTAACATTCACTTCAGTTTGCACGAGAGAATTCAGCATGACATTTTAAAGCTATCCAGATTCAGTCTGTGTAGTAAAGTTGCATGGTGACACTGCTCTAAACAACATACACAAATACAATTATAACCGCAGAAATGTTAATTCTTTTTTTTTGTTTCCTTGTTAAAAAGCCCTCATATTGAAAGATAAAAATGCAGACTGACTCAGTCCTAAAAAAAGCGTGATGTCTGGAAACAGACTCATGGCTGAGGGAGCTGCAAGAACTGAATGACCTAAAACATAAAAGATAATGCAGAAAGGAGAATATATGGCAACCTATACAAGTAAAAAAGGTAATTTGAACATGTAAGGTCCTTATTGGAAACAAAAAGTCTCAGAAAAGAATGTAATAGGGAAAGAAGTCATATCCCTTAAGAACTCCGTTGGTATGAAGCAGAATAAAAAGCTACTTTGTTAGGCAGCTATCCAGGAAAGCTATTGAATGGCCAATGCTGGGAAGAACGGTGTTTTAAACCTCTTATTGTTCTGGTCTTCACTTACAAAGATAGTTTCAATGAGCTGTGTTAACAAATGTGTAAGTATTTGGTTTAGATAAACAGGTTAGATAAGTATTTTAGGTAAGTTAGATGTTTTCAAATGCTCTGGATCCTGAAGAGATGATTGAAGCAATGTAAGACATTGACAACTGTCTTTGAGAGGAAGTGAAGTGTCATTGAAGTTTCCAAACAGTATGAGAGACTGAACCAAAGTCCATGTTTTCTTTTGACTGGGTCTAAATAACTTTTGATTCAGTGTCTCAGTCAGAGCTTCTGTACTGTCTGTACTTAATTCTCTGTTGTGTTGGGCACGCCTACTTATTGGGTAATGTCTCAAATGTATCTTACTTCATATCACTTGTTATTTGAATAGGTGGTGTCTCTTTTTGGGGCAGCTATAGTAGGATGATATAGGCAGATAATTGACGCAAGTTTGTGAGTGCACAAGCAATTTTAAATATTTTTCTTTTTCTTTCCACCTACGCCTGTTACTATAATAAAAGACAACTACTTTTGCATACCTTGCTTTGTCTAGGCATAGCAGGCAACCCCCCACCTTATATATTAGTAATTATAATAGACTGAGGGATGACAAATACCTAGTAGTTTCTGCTGCCTTTCATGACCTATTTTGCAATAGATGTCAATAGGTATTTGCAATATTGAGGCAAATAGAGGAGGTATTTGGCAGACACACACACTGATCCTCAAAGACTTACAGTTTGTCTCCAGAAGGTATGCTTAAACAGGAATAATTAACAGCACAAACGCAAATGGGAAATGACTGGCAAAGGCAGCAGTTTGTATAAAGTCATCAAATGGGTTTGCAAGCTGACAAAGCTGTTTCTAAAAAGCAGAAAATCTGCTAAAATATGTGAGCAAGGGTGTTGGATACTGGTCAGATACCAGCTGACGTCTTTCCAGTTTCTGATGCCTGTCATCTTTGATCTCTCTTTCTTTCGTCTGACCTTCCTGCCCCCTGGTCAGCAGAGGTATGATTCATACGTAAGTTAAATTTGCAGGATTCTTATGTGGATTAATTTTCTTCCTCTTTAAGTTCTGTTGAGATCCATAACAAAATTTCAGTTAGATCTCTTTGGTGAAACATTAGTTACTGCGTGTTACCTAGTTTTCTAGATCTCTTTTTGTGAGCTAAGTCCTTGGTAATAGATGTTAGTTTATGCACTCAAATTCATTAAGTTAGACTTCCTAAAATTAAAACTATAAACCAGTTTATTTCAGAATTTTGACAATTTTTTTTTTTATTTTGTTGAATTATTTACAATATCCAGAGATCACCAAAGCTAAGAGTTTGCTTTATAATATATTCCAAATAAATCCTAGACTGTGGTATAGGTATTTATAAATGTTCTGGCTTCTATTATTGTTTTGGCTGTTAGCCTGCATGTTTAACCCTGGGTATTTATACAATTCCAACTGCTTGTATATACATTGTTCAAGGTTGCTTATTTGGAAAATTTTAAAGCCATCAAACAGGGTTTTGTCTGGATGCATTTCTGCCATCAAAACAAAGAAACACCCAATTGCCCCCAACAGGGAGGAAAGCGCAACAAAAGCAAACAACCAAATCTTGATGTATTTTTTAATTCTTGCAATTAAAACCCATTTATTTTGCTCCAAGCCAGTGCAGTTCAGTAACTGTGTTATGTCAAGCCTCTGTCCTGTGATTTTCCTTCTTCTGTTTGTGTTGTTTTTCCTACCCCCCCCCCATCAGAACAGTCAGAATTCATTGCAATTGCACTGAATGCAATGTTTTATAGCAATGTTTCATTGTTTCATTCAGTAAAACACACCCGAGTGTGATAGTGTGACTAAATTTCGGCAATGAAAGAGAATACTGACATTACTGCATTTTGAGACGTGTGTGTTAGCATTGGTAGCCAGCTGAAGTGTGGTAAATTTGAAAATAGTTCATGTGTACTTCAGGAATGTTTAATCAATCTCTTTCCTGTATGCTCCCTCAAGAAAAAAGAAAGGATACATAAATATACAAAACATAGTGCTTCAGTAGGAGCCTTTTGCATACTTTGATAGTCCATTCACTGTGGTCAGACTCTAAATCAAGGGTTTTGTAAGTAAAGTCATATTTCAGTGAACGTGTATCATAATTTTATACTAAAATTGAATCGATTGAAGTTTTCCTAATTTCTATCTCTTCTAATCATTGTAACTAAAACCTTTAAACTTACTAATTGTAGAATCAAAGGTATAGGAAAAAGGTGGATTATTTACCCCACTTCCCAATCCCAATTTTTCATGTAGAATTGCCGAAGCCTTTTCTTTTTTTGAAACAGTATCGATTCCATGTTAGTTTTCTGCTGTTGCGATGTGCTCAGCTAAAACGAGCTATAGTTCTCCATCATGAAATACTATATGTAAGTGCTTGAGCTAATAATCCTTGCTCGCTTTGTAGTACCTTGTTTTTAGAAGCATTAGGGCTGCCAGGTTATTGCAGCTTAAGTTATTGTGCCTCAGCTGAAATGCGGCATGTGCCAAATCCTTGATAAATGAGAAGTAATGTTTGCGTAGCTGAAAGTGAAAGTGAAGAAACTTAAACCCAGTTAAACTACTTCTTGTGTCATGTAGTCCTAGAGAGTTTGCCAGTGAACATTTTGCCATGGCTAAACCCATGTGCAAAAATTGCATGTCATGTATGGTAGCTTGGTTACAAACCTGAATGTTTGTGCTGGATACCATTAGAGTTACTTGCCATGAAGTTATATAGTTACAATTTGTGATATATTTTTTTTTTTTTAGTGTTGAGGGAGGTCATTCTCCCCCTCTACTCTGCACTGGTGAGGCCACAACTGGAATACTGCATCCAGTTCTGGGCTCCCCACTTCAAGAGAGACAGGGAACTACTGCAGAGAGTCCAGTGTAGGGCAATGAAGAACATCTCTCTGGTGAAGAAAGGCTGAGGGGAGACCTAATTAATGCTTTTAAGTATCTAAAGGGTGGTTTAAGGGAGGATGGAGCTGGACTTTTTTTCAGTGGTTCCCAGTGACAGGACCAGGGGCAACAGTCTCAAGCTGGAACATGGGAAGTTCCATTCAAATATGAGGAAAAACTTCTTTACAGTGACGGTAATGGAGCCCTGGAACAGGCAGCCCAGGGAGGTTGTGGAGTCCCCTTCTCTGGAGATTTTTAAGACCCGCCTGGATGCAGTCATGAGTGATGTGCTCTGGGCAATGCTGCTTTGTCAGGGGAGTTGGACTAGATGATGTCTAGAAGGTTCTTTCCAACTCCAACAATTCCATGATTACCTGTGAAGACTATGTAGACTAGTTCTAATTACTAGAGTAGTTATAGACTACCAGTGGGAATGCTTTCTTTGATTTTTTTTTTTTTTTAATTTCTGATGTTCCTGTCAATATGTGTGTATTGTAAGGCTTAAAAGCAGTATCGTCAGCTCTCAAAAAACCATCCTTCAGCATATAGTATTTCTCTAGAGTGGCTGATAATTGCACATGCCAGATGTATAGAATTCTACTGGAAAGTGATAATAGATTGTTGCAGTGAATAAATTAAATAAATAATTTAAAAAATTACAGTATTTTGCGAGTACTAAAAGATGCATGGATTAATTTTCCTGATCAGCTCTTCCACAGCAGTTCAACAACTCAAGCCAACTTGTTCTAATGAATGTATTTTTGAGATCAGGGTCCAGTTTCCCAAAAGTGGTGGTATTTTGAATAGTAGTCCAATTACATCAGAAATCTGTATAACTGCGAGAAATACCCATGTATGCATTCATGTTCAGAAATAAGTAATTGGAGCTCCTGTCTCTCCATATATTTGGCTATTTCTAATTTGCATCCCTAAAAGGAAAGTATTATTGGGTCAATCAAATCTTAATTTGCAATCTCAAGCTGTATTCCTTTCCAGGCCTGCAATCTTCTGTTTTCCTGAATCTTATTTATGCCCCTGCTCAGCTGTATCAGGTGTCTGTTCCATGTGCATGTGTTAGCACTATGCAAGTCATTTAAAGGTAACCATTGTAGATGTTCATTCCATCCTTGTAGAATTTGACAAAGTTGTTGCTTCAGACTGTGTGAAGCGTGTAAGTTTCCTGGTCCCTTCCAACAGTTCTTTGTTATGGCAAGTGACTGATGTCCAGTATGTTGTAAAAGCAGATCTTGCAATTAAAATTTGCTGTGTTTACAGGGTACTGAATTTATTGTTATCTAAAACACTTAAAAATTACACTTACTGAAATGCTTCTTTTTAGCTTCTGTAAGCTTATAAAAGTAATTTGCAAATGTAAGATCTCTTGGGGGCTAAAGATGCACGCCAAATTTAGTGTTGCCAGATTTCCACAACATAGGAAGCAGGTGGTTGAGGAAAAAGAAGCAATCTTTTAATTTCAAAATGCATCCTTACAAAAAGCGACAGTAGTTTCCAACATATTTACTTTGTGAAATCCTTAGGTTCTCTTCCATGGACATAAACAAGAAAATCTCAGTTATTATTTTGTAGTATGAAGTAAGTGTGTTCTTCATTGCCTTTCATTGATATTTGAGGTGTATTCTGTGGATGCCTTCAACATTAAAGAGTTGAAGTACCACAGGTCAGGGACCACTGAGTCAAACTTTGTATGTTTAGCATGCACTGCTACTACTTCATTTATTGTAGTTTAAATTTTCTGCTTCTTTGCTTTTAGGAGCCGTAGCACTAAAGAATCTTGAAATAAAAGAAAATGCACTGGTAAGTTACTGAAAATAAAAATAAAACTATGGCAAAACCAATTCTTGGACAATATTTGGGGTTGTACTTCCTTTTTTTTGGTTTGGTTTGGTTTATTTTTTTAGAATATACTATCTTTTAAGTGGAAATTTCCTGTTTTGTTTTCTCTGCACTTGTGTGACTTGTCTAATTTGAGATTAAATTTAAGGGCGAAGGTGTATGCTGGGTTCATTTAGTTGTATTTTCTTTTCAAAAGCAAAACTCTCAGCAATTGCTGAAAGAATGTGTTTATGTTTAAAAGCAATACTGAAAGACCTTTTCTTTCTATAGCTCATGAAGAAACCTGCTCTTGGGAATGTATTTAGCCTGGTGTGGCTTAACATTCTAAATCAGTAACCAAACGCTTGCTTGTCCCATTATATTGAATGTGCTTTTTTAAGGGGTTGCAACATAAATTTGTTATGTTTTCATCATCTTCTTTTCCCTGAACAGGAACATTTCAAAAGTAGCTGAAATGAGCTTAAATATTCTAAAATGTTGGGTTTTTTTTTTCAGAGTCAGCTGGATGTGCCATTTAAAGTTAAGGCAGGACACATTGGTAAGTTACTTTTTCTCATGCACCCATACAGGAGGTTCTGAGCATACTGCTTTCCCTTGCAAGTGGTTCTAGGCATCCTAAGCTAGTAATTTTTCTAGTTTCTTTGTTTTGCATGCTTTATACACTCTGACATTTGTCTCTTCTAACATTAGAAGAAGCTTCGTTTCTTGACCTGAGATGTTACAGGAGTCTTGTCTAATCGCCTCAATATTAATGAGACAAGAACCCAATGCAGCAAAGATGAGCAACTGAATAGGACTGGATCTCAACCCTTGTTTTAACAAGACTCTGCAAATTATTTTGCCTTCCCCTTCCCTTTCTATCCTCCTTCCCTGTTTTTGCTAATATGAAAAGTTTTCTCATTGCAAGTTAATTGTCTTATAAAAGTTAGTGGTTTCTTAAGGAAACTAAGTCTAAAGCTATTGTATTTCCCTTAAATCTATCCTGGAAATACGTATATTTTCCTGTGACTGATTTAATAGTTTATTGAAGTTGGCACTTGTGTGAAGAATGAGAGATGCTGCAACATCAGGATCTCCATGTTCACAAAACATGCTCACTACTTAAAGACGCTCATCCACAAAACATGTGTCTTAAAAATTCTGTGTTTGGGAGTACTTAGCTGCCTGATCATGTATGAGCTGTCCAGGCTTTTCTTGTTTATGAGGATACTGCAGTGAATTTGTAAGGACAGATGGTTGCTGTTAGGAAGAAGAAATATAATTCAAGGTAGTAAGGAGAAGGCTGTAGACTTAATAGTGCTGCTCATGGAAAAACTTAACTCGTGTTCATCTGTGTGCTGTGTAAACACATATCCCGAAGGACATGTGGCTCAGATGCACTGTTTCTTCTGTCCAATATAATAATTGTCCAGAGATTTCGTAGTTAATGTTGATTATCTTTATAAAGTCTTCTTTTTCCAGTCAACTATTTAGCTGTATACTTCAACTTTTCTGTGTTTCTAGGTCAACTTAACCTACAGATTCCATGGCAAAACCTTTACACGCAACCTGTTGAGGCAGTCCTTGATGGAGTTTATTTGCTTATTGTGCCCACTGCCAGTAAGTTAATGTAGGGGAAAAAAAATGAATATAGATTGGGATTTCGTAAGTGTCTGGAATGGGTTGGGTTGATGTTGTTTTTATGAGCTTTATTCCTAGTAGATACTCCAACCACATACAATTAGATAATGATTATGGGGTATCTTTCAGTAGTTCATGTTCAGTCACCTGATACGAAACTATTAACAAAAGATGAAAATTATTGCTTTTGAAACAGCATCTTCCAAAACATATAAGGTTTTGTGCATTGTACCTTTTTACATTGTTTATTTAGGCATAAAATATGATGCTGAAAAAGAAGCCAGGCAGCTCTTGGAAGCAAGACAAAGGGAATTGCAAAGGATTGAGGAAGCAAAGCAGAAAATAGCTGATCAAGGTAAGAGTAGGAAAAGCTAATGGAAGTGATTCTATTTCTTTCTTTATTTCAATACAGAAAGGAGCTGGATTTTTCACATAAGGTATTTTAGATTCTTGTTTTCCTCTTGATGCTTAAAATCCTATTAGTAACAAGTTTTTAGGTGTAGTGGACATCAATATTGCTGAACAGGCATCCTGAAAATAAAAACGTTCAGACATTTGTGTGTTCTGATATAGATAAGACTTCTGAAATATTGCTTGTGTCACATGTTGCCTGACATTTTCTTTCCTCTTCTTTCATAACAAACATCTTTGTTTCCAGTAGCAAAGAATTTTTATGGTTAGACGTTTTTAAGGATTCCGTTTAATTTGTTCTTTGATACATGTTAAGTTCTATCATCTTAAATTCAATTTTTGGTACTTTCAAGAAAAACGTATTGGCCACCTTGATATCAGTGGGTACAAGTCATACTTTTGAGCAACCTCTTTATTCATGCAGCAGGTAATAAACCTGAAACCATCTAGACTGGGGCTGTTTATACTCATGGGTTTTATATGCCCTACAAACCAAGGACATGGTTTTATAAGAGTAATATAACTGAAACCTAAATATCTATCATACAAACTTTATTAGGTTATTGTTTTCTGTAGTGTAATTTTGAAAATACTTTAATGCAAACAAAATATTAAATTCCTTTCCTTTAACTTAGATAAAGTAAAAGAAGAGAAACAAGACACTTTTGTAGAAAAACTAGTCACTCAGGTGATCAAAAATCTTCAGGTGAAAATTTCCAACATTCATATTCGCTATGAAGATGATGTAAGTACTTTTATATATCTCAGCATAAGGGGTTGTGCACTGTAACATGAAATTCGGAACCTGTCTGATTTTTTTCTTTTCTCCTAGTTGTTTTCCACATTGAGACAATGCTAGTAAATTTTTGGGAATTTCATAGTCTTCAAAAAATAATAATGAAAACTGATAAAAAGCTTGTACCAAAGCATAGAGATATTTATAGGCATATGATTGGTTACAAAGAAGATTTGGTTGTCAGATATTTTCTATATATATTTTTTTAGTTGTTGGCTATTTACTTCCAAATCTAAATTTAGAACATAACATCATCCTTTTTTTTTTTTGTATTTTTCCCCTGCTCTATTAGATCACAAATCGGAATAACCCCTTGTCATTTGGGATTTCACTTCAGAATCTAAGTTTGCAGGTAATTTCATTTTTCATCTAAAAAGCATGTTGATGTATACTGATTAGGTTAAGTTATATATTGGTGTTATTATTGTGCTGTGTAGTAACAGACTGCCTAATGAGAGTATACCTATAATCATGAGCAATGCACAATGACAACTACTTGGTTTACCAGATCCAACATAAATACTGTTGTGGGGATGCCACTAAAGATAAATTCCTAGTGTTTAAACAGGTCTCTTGGAGGAAATTCTTCTTACTCTGCTTACTGCACTTTGTGGTTGTCAAGTATAAGTTTTTGCTGGATTTGGGTTATTCAGAATCTGTGAATATTTTACTGGAGCTGCCATGAACACGAAAGAAGGAAGTTACTACTTGATCTTTTGGAGGAGAAAAAAATAAGAGAATGACATCTTGTTTCAAGATGGAGCTCTGTTCTTTGATCCGCAAGCTCCACTTCAAAGTCTTAATAGTAGTCATCATAGATTGTATGTGCTTTTTTTCTTCCTGGAAGACTATCTAGTAGCAGCAGCATGCTGATGCTGCTGAGTTGCTCTGATTCAGTAGTTCTTGATGTGTAACTGATAATCTTATAGAAAATATGTCTAAGTAAATATTACTTTATGGAATTAAATAGTAGTCTTGTGAGTTCTTGCTCCTTGCATGTTGAAAGCTTTTTGACAGCCCCTTTCCCTAAACAATTTTGCAGAGTGAACAAAAGCTTTGGTATTTTTATTACTTCACTCTTGAAATGCATGTTGGTCTTGAAAAAGTATAACATACAGTGTTTCTGTAGCACTAAAATTCTACTGAGAGAATTCTAGTCCCTTGCTTTTCTCTTTCCAAGGAGTCTGCCTAAAAATAATATTGGTGTAAAGGAAAGCAGTTCACAATATCAAAAACAATTTTCAAGAGTCTTTTGGTTCCTGTTGGCAGCTTTGCCAGTCACTGCATGTACACGTGTATGTTTTTGGGGGAAGTAGCCTTATAAAGCTTCCACTTAAAATAATGGCTTGATTATCTTAAATCAGAAGATAGTATCCCATTATTTTCGGTGCAGTTTAGTGATGATGATATTCCTCTTTCTTTTTGCTGGTTTGTTTCACTGATATTAAAGTATATTATAGATATTGGAATAACTATCTTTACTTCTCATTTCAGACTTCAGATAAGAATTGGAATCCATGTTTACACGATGAAACTGCCAAGTTGTTCTACAAGGTATGGTATAAACCATATGCTAAAGAAAGAATTATCAATTAAACAAGCTGAAATAGAGTTCCTCCCACAGAAAGTCAGATCAAGAAAACATGTGACTGTGTAGGCTCTAAAATAAAAGTGTGTATTCTGCCACAAACTTTCTGAATGTTTTTATTCATCCAGGCTTTGCGAAATTCAAATTATTACTCTAAATTTTGTAGCTAGTAATACATACGTTCTGTTGTATTTTCAGCTTGTACGACTGGATAACCTTTTTGCTTACTGGAATGTGAAATCGGAGATGTTCTACCATCGTGGTTGTGAGGAGTCACTGGTAAGTAAGGCATGAGATAATGTATCTAGTATTCTAGTTCATACTGTGAAGCACAGAACATACTTTGCATTCGATTCTGCTTCCATTTATATCGATGTCCAGGATAATTGTCTTGTTACAAATAGTATTTTTTAGGAAAGATAGTAAATGTTAATATTTTTATGTGATAGAAGTACAGTACCCATCTGAAGAAGTTAAAAAAAAAAGTTTTTTTCCAGTTACAAAATTATACATAATATATGGTCATCTTACTCTGCAGTGATTTTTATTCACCAAAAATACAAGTCTTGCTGTATTTAAAACAGATGATTATTTGTATATCAGAGGGATTATCTGAAACCTGTAGTAAAAAGCTAATATTTTAGATTTTAAAACTACTGTGAAGTAAATGCACCTTATTTTTAACTCTGTGTGTATAGATAAACTTAAAACAGGGAGTTGCCAGCCACAATATGATCCCAGAAGGCTATGATTTTGGTAAGTGGTATTTTATTTGTATTTGTATATGTGTGTATACTTCAAATTTTTAAAGCCTCACAGAGGTTGCTACTTTAGCTATAACTGAAAAAACCTTTGTAAGGAGTACAGTTTAGTTCTCTTGTAGGAATAAATGTCTCTCTGTAAATGAATACTGTACAATATCTGTAGTTTCAAAAAGGCTTTGATTATAATATGGTTCTTGAGTTACGTATATTTCTAATGATATGTCATGCATAATTCCTTATTGTCCACATCCATTGATAATTCCTTATTTTAAGAAGTTTTGCAATAATACGTGCGTCATAAGTTTTATGAATCAGATTGGTTGAGTAATAGATTAATGTTTTTCAAATGACTTGCCTTATGCAAAGTATATCTTTTTTTCATCAGAGGTGAAACAGTAGTCACACCACTTTGAAACATCAGCATTTTTATTTTTTTTAGTGTTGCCCAAGTTGTATTGCTTTGAATGTTGCTTACTTTAGTCTAAAAGTTGCATAGGCTCCATTCAAATATGGAGATTGCTTACTTTTCATTGTATGGAGGATACATGGTTTTTATTTCCCGTGTGCATATGTGTGATTGCTTAGTAACTGTTGACAAGGCAGTATGGCTTTTGAAGTAGCTTGTCTTGTGGCAAGTCAGTCCTCAGTTCACCATAGTCAGAGTTAAAAAGGTCACTGTTCGTGTTATGGGGTTTTCTTGATACCATTACCTGAAAGAGGAAGCCATTTATGTCTCTTTATTTGACTGCTGGAGAGCTATTTAGTAGTTTCTTCTGATTTATATTTTTCAGTTCCTGGCTTTGACTCTTTTTATAAGAAAATAAATTTAAATGTCATCAGTTGTCTAAGTCTTTACATAAAAGTTGAACAGAATAGTTGTATGCAAAATTACAGGACTCGGGATTTATAATTCTCAAATTCAAAAGTGCCGTCAGAGACATGGATATTTAAAGAATTATGTTATGCTGATACTCCATGGTAAATGAAAATTCTGGCCTTTTTATACCACCTCTTTAGATTGAGACATAAAAAGGTAGTAAGCAAAAAGTCTGCTTCTGTCATTTGATCTAACTGCAAACATGGTACACATAGGAAGGGTGAAAAATGGTATGTAGGAAGCTAAATGCAGAGAGAAAATGAGTGGATAAATGTAAAATAAGCTTCAAAAGAAATACAGACCTTCAAATAATACAAAGATAAATTGATGTAAACGTGGTTTCATCTTGCAAAAATGTCTGTTTCTACTGTATGAACCTTTCAGTGAGTTTAAAGTATTTGGTATTTAGATGGACTGCCAGTATTTCCATTGAAATCAAAAGAATTTTACTTGATAAACGTATGATTTACACAAATTCAAGCAATATACAAATTCTTATTGTTGAATCAATTGTTGAAACAGCTGGAAAAATTGTACTAAACATGGCTTCTGAAGGCTATATTGAATGCCTGATAATGCTAAATTGTACAATAAATAAAACATTTTTGCTCAGAAATATTTTTTTGTTTATTCCATATTGGCTTTTTTCCTATGTTTACTTGGGCTTGGATTTAGAAGTGTGCGATATTTGGTTTTATCCACTATTGTGAGTATAATTTATTGAGCAGTATAAAATATCAGTAACACTTAAAAAAAAAAGTCCTTGTGGAATAAGAGTTATTATAGTGAAGTAAGTGCTATGTTTGAGACTATCTTGTACTATAAATAGCTTATACTATAGCAATAAAAAAATTAGATTTACTGTAAATATAAACTACTAATTGAAACATCTGCCGTGCAATACCATGTACAGGAAACTTGGTGAAAATGTTCCACAAATATATGTTCCACAGATGTTGCCAGGATGAGACTGGAAATTGATATAGATTGTATTATTTTGAATGTTTTTGTGTGTTTTGAAGTCTAGCATTTTTATATGAGTAATCTGGCTTGTAATAATAACAATAATAAAAACTTGAGCTGATAAACGTTATGTATCACTTATGGCAGTCTTAAATTATTTAATTGGAATTTTCATATCAACTTCTGTTTTTCAGTATTCCGCCCAATTTCAGCTAGAGCCAAACTCCTTATGAATCCTCGATCTGATGTTGATTTTTCGTCACCAAAAATGGATTTAGATGTAAATTTACAGGATATTACTGTTGAATTCAATAAGCCACAGGTATAAACTATTTTTCTGAAGTTGCATGTAACATAAAAAAGTTAGCAAGAATAATTACTCTTGTTTTTCTTTTTAAATTACTTTCTTTTTAAATAAAAGTTTGATTCATGTTCTCAGGCAATAATACCCAGTTTGATTTCTTTGTTTGATTTTTGTGTTTGTGGTTTGTTTTTTTTTAATATTTTATTTTATTTTAGTACTTCAGTGTTATGGAGCTTCTTGAGTCTATTGATATGATGACTCGAAATCTGCCATATAGGAAGTACAGACCTGATGTTCCGCTGCACAACAATGCCAAGACATGGTAGGCAACCTCAGACTTTGAAAATAATTTGTTAGTTATTGATTTGAAATAATAACCAAGGGATTGTTTCTTTCTTAAGGAGTATAGAATTAATTTCTTTCTGAAATAAGGTCTTCTCTGTTGTTTTTGTTTGTTTTTCTTAAGCTAGGGGTATTAAAAAAATTTTTAGTGAGATTCTCAAATCAAGGGTGAGGACACAATATTTGAAAGCCTGAATTTGCTGTCTTAAAGACCATTATCAGAAACTTCAGTCTGATAGTATTTTAATATCCTAAGTTTTAATGAAGGAGACCCCATTATATCTTGGGTAGTATTAGAAGAATATAGCTAACATGTTAAAATAAGCAAATGTTTCCATCAGAGGTGGCAGAGATTTGGTTTCTTTTCAGAAGATTCCTTAAAAAATGTTTATATTATTCTCACACACACACATACATATATATTTATATTTGTGTGAGCTTTTTGTACAAGGTTACTTTTTAATTTCAGGAAGTAGCAGCCTGTCAGCTTTGTAGGAAAAAAAACAACACCCAAAATCCCTAGGTTCTTCTATTGATCCGAAGTGTGATATTAGACAAGGGGTTTCACTCTTCTACAACTTGAAGTCATATTTAGTGTGAGTCTGTATAGCTCTAGGTGTCTTTTCAGTATACTAAAAGAAAGTAATTTGTACTTAATTTGTCTGTGCTTTTAGGTGGAAGTATGTTATTTATGGTATCCTTGAAGTAAATGTTCAACCTAAGCTCCAGATGTGGTCATGGGAACACATTCGGCACCATAGGAAACAAGTGAAGAACTACAAAGAGATGTATAAAACAAAGATAACATCAAAAAAACCTAATGAAGAAATTTTAAAATTTTTGGAGGTTAGCTGTTTTTCATTAAAGGCTTAAGTATTGTTCATCTCGCTGTGTTCTTAAATGCTTGCATTTTTCTAAATCAGTATGAAGTTAAAGTAAAATTTTCAGACTTGCAACTTCATCAGTGCCTTTCTCTGTGAGTAATGTTAACAATCGTATTAAATAATATTTTTAAATTAGTAACTGCAGAGAAGAAAAACTTAAACTGATGTGCTTTTCTTTTTGAGGTTTATTTTAAATTTTCAGCTTGAGCAAATTAACTTGGGTTGCACTGAAAGAGTTGTTTACTGTCATTTCCTGTAAAACTGAGCTGTGAAATCTAACCAAATGAAACTGTAAAAAAATAATTTCTCACCTCCTTTCTAGGAATTTGAAAAGGCTCTGGATATTTTTAACATCACTCTAGCAAGGCAACAAGCAGAAGTTGAGGTAAAGTTTCATCATTTAAGTGAGTCTAAGCATAATTGCAACATGAAGCTGTGGAGATTTTAGGCATGTGCATTTTAGACCCAGTGATTGAACGGTGCATCACTCAGTCTTTCTATTTTCCTTGTATTTCACGTTTGTTATTATAAGGCATAGTTAGTTTCAGCTTATAATTAAGCAAAAATTATATAGCTATATGCTATTATATAGCCATATGCTGCTTCTTCAGATAAATTCTTTCCATTTTTGGTGAGGAAGATCTACTGTGGAAAATATGTCAAGAGCCTAGACTATTAGTTTATTCCTTTCTGTCCCCATACCCTATTATGTAGGCTAAACACCTCTATATTAGTTTGTTGACCTTTTGTTACTGTTTGCAAATGTTACTTGGAATACAGCAAATGCAGAATACATTTAAGTAAATAATCGCAATTAGGCAAGGTAATATGAATTGTGTCGTTAAACTTAATTTGTTAGCCTTGCTTTTCCTGGGTTGGTGTACTGCTTAGTTTTCAGTGTAGTTTTTGAGCTTTCTGATCATTCCAAGAGACTAAAGTGAAATCCGTGTAGGTTTTCTCAAATCTGTGAAGTGGTCTTTGCCCGTTAATAATCAATGTGACTAAAAGTAAGCAGAATGTGAAGTTTAGAATCTGAAATAATATTTTGTTAATTAAACTGCACGAATGTTGATAATTTCTTGTGGCAGTGCTTGAAACAATTGTGGTTTGTGGGGGTTTTTTTGAGGAGTATATTATGTATGGTTTGAAAGCGATTGCTGCAGTGATAGACATGGTGCTTCTGAACCAAAACTCTAAACAGGAATCCATAAATGTGATTTTTTTTTTTTCCTTCTAATTGTCTGTATGTACAGCCATATTTGGATACTTCTATTATTGCTATTCAGACTTCTATAGAAGACATGTTCGTATGTCACAGTGATCCTAAACTGTGTTGTATCTCCAGCTATCTGTCAGATCCCATCTGTCTTACTGGTATCGGGTCATAACTCTGAAAAAGGTCTCAAGGCATTTGTAAGAGGCAAATCTATTACTAGCTCAGTATCCTGACAGTTAGACTTCAGTCTACTAGAAAGGAGCCCCCTTTAGATGTGGGTTGCGTAAAGTCAAATAAAGGACCCTACTGTTTGTTAAGCTTTTTTTGTTTTTAAAAACATGCCTTAGAGTTGAATTTGAAATCGAGCTCCCAAGAGCTCACGTTTATGAAGACAGTACCATCACATTTTCTGGGAACTTTGTAGCAAGAACTTTATATTTCAAACCATGGACCACTTTTTAATCTTTATCACTAGTCCCCTAAGTACCAAACCCCAACTCCTGTGATCCAAGATAGCTGTATCAGACGACTTGAGAAATATTGTTCTTTTAGTCTAGAGAAGACTTTATAGATGATTGACCTAAATCAGAATAGCTGTAAGCATCACTTCTTTTTCTGCATGGCAATTTTCCTTCAACACCAACTCCTTGGTATCCTAGAAAACTCTAATTTCAGAAGTTTAAGACCCCTTTCTTCTAAGATTATGTCCATTCTTTCCTTGGACTGTTACTTTGTTTGATGGCTTGGAGTCTTTTATAAAGAGGACTTTGGAGGATTTTGTTCAAACTTTTTGAGTCCTTGTGTTGTTTACCTGATGTTCTGCATCACCTCTCTGAGGTGAACCAGTACTATCAGTGCAGAAGCCTTTATGTTTTTGTGGTAAATCCTGCCTTCCATTGGCCTGTAGGTGGACAGATGTGACAAGTCCCTGAAAAGTTCTGATTTATAGCCAGCTGTTTTCTCTAATTGTGTTACAGAGACATCTTGGGTTTTTGAATGCTGAGAAGGGATCCCTGACTCACTTTGAGTGTTGCATTCACTAGAGCATCTCTAAATTCAGGGTTTATCTGCAAGTATTTATATCTTTTCAGATCATATTAGTCATGAAGAAAAAGAATTAGTTTGTGTGATCCACTATAGTTTAGAGAACTACTCTTTCTCTTAGATCGCTTGATGGTCGTTTGTCATCCCTTATGCCAAACTTTCAGTGGTCAAGTTTGGGTAGTTTGCACTTTCTATAAGGACTCGGTATTGGAATCATCACTGGCATCAGACAGGACATCCCCTAGTTGTTGAAATAATGAATGTGGGACAAGAGAGGGTTTGCTTACTCTTGTAGCTGCATGTATTGGATCCAGGAATAGTGTTCTATATTCCTTTGAGTAAATACTGTATTACAAGGGTACTGTTATTTATTTCTTTATTATTGCTTTAGACATCAACCTTGAAATGAAAAATATAAGCATTGTTTAAAGTTGGTCTGTATTGTCTCTTTAATTGATTACACACGTATTTCTAATTAATTCCTTTTAAGTGCATTGTTGTAGTGTAGTATCTAGTGTTGATTGTAGTATCTAGTAGTATTGATCTAGTAGTATTGATTGTAGTATCTAGTGTTGATGGTGAGAGCTAGAGAGATCTGCTATCTGAGAAACACGCATTGACTTAAAATAAGCTACCTTTTGCTTGCACTTTTTGGTGATAAGTAGTTGATCTTATGGAAGTGAGAATTGATCTGTTGATGCACTGTGTACTTGATAAAGTTATTAGAAGAAAAACTAAAAAATAACATACTGCCTTTTCAGTGGCTGTCTAATGTTTTGATGTGTTAGACCATGTCTTGGGTCTATACTTTTCTTAGGGGAAATGAAGAAAGAAGCATGAAGAAGATGACTTGAGTATTTTTTTTAAATTTCAGGCAACTAAGGCTGGATTAAAAATCTACAGACCAGGAGTGAAACAAGATGATGAAAATTCTGGTGGCTGGTTTAGTTGGATATGGAGCTGGTCAGGTGAAAAAAAAGATGAACAAAAACAAGAAGTAAAAGGTTCAAGTAGGTTCATTTATTGGCATTTTTTTCTATTATTAAAAAAACCTTGTTACAATAATGAGCTTTGGATATTTTTAGTATTCGTATTATCAATTTATTGACATTTACATTTTATCTTAGTGTTTTTTTGCTGATGAAGTTGTTAATTATGTGTTACAGAGTTATCTTCAAATTCCTTCTCTAGATCTTTCGGAGGTGTATTTAATTTGTGCTTTCCTCTGACACAGTTCTTGCATTGAGTCTGCATGGTGTACTGTGTATCACAGAACTGTGGGGGTTAAAAGGGACCACTGGAGATCATCTAGCCCAACTTCCCCCACCAAAGCAGGTTCACCTAAAGCAGGCTGGACAGGAGTGCGTCCAGTCAGGTTTTGAATATCCCCAGAGAAGATTGGGGAATAGAAAAAAGTGCTAGAAAACAGTAGCAGTTAATGGAGTGTAAACAATTTTACTTCCATTCATTTTATAATCTGGCATGTCATGCAGTGTGCTAGAGTTTGATTCACTTAAGTACAGAGCAGCTAGTAAAGGTTGTGAAACATAGAAAGTAATAATAGGAGCAACCTTTTTGATTTAACAAGCTAGGAAACAGAGTAGGTCAGAATAAAGGTATAACTGCATTTAAAGCATGCTTTAGGAGACTCAGGACTTTAAACCTCGGGGATTTTACTAATTCAGGACAATGTTGACAGTATCTACAGTACATTATAGAGCTACCAAACACTGGAAAGTGTATGGCAGTATTTTCATTTTTGAGATACCTATATTGAGTTTGACTAACATTTTGCAATGTCACAGGTCTTGAAGAGCTGATGACATGTGAAGAGAAGGCTAAACTTTATGCAGCAATTGGATACAGTGAAACAGCTGTGGATCCAACGCTTCCAAAATCAGTAAGTCATAACCAACTACAATACCAAAAAATTGGTAGCTTTCTCTACTAATAAAAATCTAAATATGACAGGAAATCACTTTTAAACTTACTTGCAGGGCTGTCTCTATATTTGAATACTGTTCTGACACTTTTTAATTAAGTTACTGTATGCTGGCATTGTGCAGAACAGAGCACGTTTAGATGTAGTTTCAGGAAAGTGTTTATAGAATTTACTTTGGATATTCTGAAAAAGTTCATAATGAAATTTTCCTCACTCAAACTAGAATCATAGAATCATCTGGGCCAGAAGGGACCTTCAAAGGTCATCTAGTCCAACCCCCCTGCAGTCACAGGGACACCTCCAA
>BJBW01002326.1:0-21765 GCA_004320125.1 Scolopax mira | reverse complement strand
GCTCCACCACCCTCATAGTAAAGAACTTGTTCCTAAATAAAGTCGTGTAAGTAGTGTATTGTTGTTTAAGTTATGAAATGCTTTATGTATTGTCTTATAACATTCCGAAACTTTTAAAGAAAGTGCACTAAGTGGTTCACTAAAATCTTAAATATGAACGAAGTAGATGAGGTAAAGTAGGTGAATATATAAGGAAAAAAGTGATTGAAGGACTGTAGTGAGGAAGAGCAACATTTCAGAAAGTCTGATAAAGTCAGAAAGTCATCTTTATTTGAGATACTATGCACGGGCCAATGGACTACCTTCCAGCCCTGTATCAGAGGCCCTTTATCTCAAAATGTGCTGTAGAGACATCAAAGATGTATGTTTGTAAGGGCAATCTGTTCTTGCTCTAACCCTGCCTATTCGTAGTAACTGGGAATGACTTTTATACCAGCTATGATACAAGCTATTTATAGCAGCAGAAAAATAGCATCAAACTGGTATTTGCGGTTTTTCATCTCTTCATAAACTGTATTGAAATGTATATTACCATATTTTATAATCTGCTGTTGTTGTTCTTTCTGCATATTTAGTATGAAGCCATGAAGTTCTCTGTGAAGTTATTAAGCATGTCTGTATCACTAAGGGAAAACAAGCAAACTCCTGAGCTGGTAGTATTTGCATTAACTGGCTTGAGTACAGTATTTACCCAACGACCAGGTGCACAAGCAATAAGGTGGGCTTTCTCTATCAAAATGTTTTTGCTCCTCACAAAATGTTGATGATGCCTAATAGGAATTTTAAGGCTCTGTTACTATATTTAACTTTTGTTTTTCACTGTCATTTCTTGTGCAGTTTGGGAGCAAAGGCATTGTGCAACTAATGGAGAAAGTGAATGGATGCTTTTCCATGATTAAATTCTCTCGATCTTCAGAATTTTTTGTGCCAAAACAGATTTTCTTTTTTTTCCAGTTTATCATTGTTACATGCAAGCAATCCAATTACTAACTTGTCTCTTGCTTTGAGAAATGACTGTTACTCCTTTAGAAACTTCTCTGAGCGAGGCAATCTTGAGGTACTTGAGGCGTTTGTAGGCATTTGACATGGCTGAAAAGTTCTTGAGTTTTCTGTTGAGCTTTTAGGTATGTAGAAGAAAGATGAAATTGACAATTTTGGCTTGGTTTTGTGCTCTCACAATAGATGATGAGAAGCAGTGGTATGAAATATTTTGTTTTCATTTCAAATGTGATGACTTAAAAATTCTGGGGAAAGGTAGCATTGCTGTTTTAAACCTTGTCCCCTCTACTTGGGGCACTCTTGTATGATATTAAGATACAATACATGTACACTCTATGTATGATATTAAGATACTATAGGTCTTGCTGAGTTTTGTGTATAGTTTTTAAAAAATATTTTCTTGCAGCTTTTTTGTTTGTCCCCTTCTACATCTACATGGCCCTAGTATGCTATCATACTAAGAAAAAGGGAAGAAGATGTTACATTTTTCAAGTGACACACTTTGAATGTTGGGAGACAGAGACCTTCAACTGAGAGTTGTTAAAGAAGTGGATAGAGTACTGAAAAAGAATAAAATCCAACACCTAAAAAATACTTCCTCAGAGTGATGAGGCCGTTAATGTTATGCTTCTTTTGTGGTGTTTCTTTTATTTCTCTGCACTGGAACCCTTCATTCTCTGTTATATCTCTGTTGTCGAGTATTAACTGTGTTATCTAATTACTGAGCTCATACTACAGAATTTCCATTTGCATATCTCTTCCCTGCCCTGGCAGCTGTCCTCATGAAAAGTGTATTAAGTGGATAACTTGGACCCTTTTCTAACTTACTCAAGGGTGGCTAATAGACACAAAAGGTAATGAAATGGAAAAGAGCTAACACATGGATATATGTATCATATCTTCAGATAATGCTATTTATCTTTGAGGTAGAGTAGAGATATAGTGGTGGTATTGTGGTTTGGTTTGGTTTTTGGTTTGGTTTGTTGTTTTTTTTTCTTTCCACTCATTCTTCATACTCGTACTATCTAATTGTACCTAGCCAGATAGATATTGCATCTGAACATGATGTTTACCTTTCTTTACAGATTTGAAACAAAAGTTGCATCACTTGAAGTTACAGGCACGTTGCGAGAAAAATGCACACCTTGTCTCCTGTCTTCTCGAACGGTCTATTCAGATGAGAGTACCTCACTCTTAAGCATAATGTTTGAGACTAATCCGTTGGATGAGAAAGCAGATCAGAGGCTTAGAATTGAATCGCAGCCACTGGAAATAGTATATGATGCTGTAAGAAATATATGGATAAGTTATAAATCTTGAAAAAGTCTTACCTAATTGTATATTTGCCATATATTATATTTGCTTTATATTAACAGATAACAATAAACAACTTAGTGGATTTCTTCAGGCCTCCGAAAGATGTACATTTGGAACAATTGACATCAGCAACTCTGATGAAACTTGAAGAGTTCCGTGAGAAAACATCAACAGGTAAGTGCTGCGTGCTCTGCTGATTGCACACTCAGATGAATTTTAGATTCTGGGAGTATGACAATACTATATTTTTTTCATCTGGAGATGCATGAATCCAAGTCGTAGCTTTCTAACACAACACCTAAGTAAGTTGAATGCTTCAATCTCATTACAAAGTCTTTCTTCTAGGTATTGGATAATTTTTTTGTCTGTATCTTTTTCAACTTCAACTTTCTTCGTAAAGTATGCTCCATGCCCTGAGGTATTATGTCAGTATTTATTCTGTTGTACTCCATGCAGAGTTAAAAACAGTGTATTACTTCCGACTTTTCTATTTTGTTCATCTGAATATCTAAATGGCCTAAATCGTTTCATATTCTTGAAATAATTCGGATAACAATAGAGATATTGGTCCTCTAGTGAAACCCCTGAATCCTTTCCAGAGTTGTGGCTTTTTAGGATTCAAGTCACTTTAATTAGAAACACTTTAGGACTTAAAAGTGTTTCAGTAAGGATGTGTGAAGCTTTCTAGATTTGAAGTGTGTCCAGTGCAGTGTCCTGTCTCTGGCTGTGGATGGGAGAGATCCTAAGGGGAGAGAGTTCATGTATAATTTTTTTTAAAGGCAAAAAATAGTCAATGAATGTTTGTTTTCTTTAACCTGATTTAAAATTGTAACCAAGTAGTCACTAAATCATATGTTTAAAAAATCTGAATACCCAATGATAGAAAGAAGTTACAGATATATGTAACTACAGATAAGCAAATAACTCAAGCTTAATATATATTTATTACTTTGCTTTTTATCAGGCTAGAATCAGCAATGAAATCAGACATCAGCTGAACTAATGAGTGAGTTCTTTAGTTGAGCTGTTTAATGAAAGACTGATGTCAGACTAACCAGTCAAAGTTAGGTGAAAATACTTTTCTATCAGAAACTTCTCCAGCAATGCTCAACATATTGATATCACGGTTCATTTCTGAGGTTATTGTGAAAAAATTTGCTTAAATTCAATATGCTTAGTTCTCTGCTCATTTCTACCAAATACTCTGGTTCTGACCATGATTTTTTTTTTTTTGTGGAAATATGAAATCATGTTATGCATCTATTATAATTTAAGCATAGCACTACTTTAGAGGTACTCCCAATGACTCTTACCATTACAAGAATGCCGAGTTGCCCATGTCTCTAAAATCTAATCTAAAAGCTTGTATCACTCACAAATGAGAAGCCTGATGTTTCCCAGAATTCAGTTTATGGACTTAACTACATTCTGTTCGCAGATGAAGGAAAAAAAGTCCTTTCTTGAACTTTCTATGTCACTCAAATACAGTTAGACATTGAACATTGGAAAAAAACCCCACTTAATCTTATTAATCCAAGTTATTTTATGTTGCAAATTGTGAAATGTAGTTGTTATCCAGTTCTTCATTAACTAATTCAGCTGTCATGTGGCAGAACAACCTTTGATAATGCTGGATCAGTTTTAATTGCTTTCTTACTAATGTGTGTATGCTGCAGTGTCATGTTGTCATCTTCATAATTCATTGTGTCTAGTTCTGTGATCATCAGCTTGTTGCACCTGATCAATATTTAATGGGCTGTGGCTTCATCTGAAGGCAGTTTTCAGTGCTAAATTGAAGCAAGACCATTTGTTCCTCTTCAGATGGAAGAGCAAAAAACCAGAATTTGATTTCAAATGTTCTAACAGCTCTGGATTTCCTAACAAATTGCATGATTTTTGAACAGAATTTTTGTAAGACCTGATATTTGCTGTTCTTCAGCATCTCAAGATGCTGAAGATCTATTTGTCAGTAGAATCAGTGTAAACTTCAATAACTCAGTAGTAACAACAGTAGCAGTTTGGACAGTGCAGTTGGATACTCCCAGTAAGAACAGCTAAATTCATAATCTACAGAGCTCAATGGGTTAACTCAACAATTGCCAAGTTGCAGTACACATTCTGTTTTTTCTCATTTCATCTTTGCTCAGTATGAATTTTTTTTTATTTGTATGTGTTGTGTTGCTGTCTCTACTTGTCCACTAGTGTTGTTTGCTATCATTGTTTCATTTACCTAGTGCTTCATTAAAGACTGCCTATAATTATTGGTTCAGAAGAAACCTGAAGAGCATTAGTATGTGTAGGTAGAGTTAGTTATCTAGCGTTTACAGCTCATTTAAAGTTAGACTTAAATTTCTTTTTATACCTACTATTAATTCCATAGCTTGTGTATTACTTACATTTACTAATTATATTATTTTTTCAGGTTTGTTGTATGTTATTGAAACTCAGAAGGTTCTGGACCTCAAAATTAACCTCATGGCTTCATACATCATTGTTCCACAAAATGGATTCTATGAGCATACGTCAAATTTACTACTTCTGGATCTTGGTAGTCTTAAGGTATGTTTTTACATAATAAAGTAACTTACTGAAAATGATAGCTCAGCTTTTATGTAATTTTGAATTTCTTAGATCATATTTTATTGTAACGGTTAAGTAAAGGTTCCTCTTGCAGTTTATGTATTATGTATTTATTTTAAACTGTTTTCAGTCAAGGCAGAAATTATTGAATTCTCCTCTTTAGATTCTTTCAACCAAAAAGAATTGTTAGAAAAATAATTGTCCCCTCGATGCTTTGAACAGTTATGTGGAAAATGTCTAACAATTTTTTACCTTAAATAGTAAACTTTACTTACATGATTAAATGGTCTTCTTATTTTTAATATTACTATTATTATTGTTCTCAGTTACCTTTTGGTCATCCAGTTTACTTTGGAATGAGAAAAGTAAATTTACTGGCGATTTATAAAATAAACTGCATAAAACTAGAGATATGTTTGAGGTACTTCATGAAAGGGAAGAGTCAAAAAGGTAGTTTAATGATGTATTTAAAATTATAATTTAGTGCTGTTTTTACATATAAGCAATCCTCTTAGTCATTGGTGAACTTGCTTTCTTGTGGGACAAATGATCTTGCATGTATTCAGGCAAATAATTTTTTTAAAACTTGTACTCTAGGTGAGAATAATTCTGCCACTTATTATCTGTTCACATTGCCTTTTCTGTTTCAAAGATTAAAATCTTGCTAAAGTGAAGTAAGTTTTATATGTCTCTGCCACAGACTGAATTTCTGAGCATGTGGGTTTCAGATAGAAGAGTTTGGTTTGGAAGGAATCTTTAAAGGTTGTCTAGTCCAACTTCCTGCAGTAAGCAGGGATGTCTTCAACTAGATCAAGTTGCTCAGAGCCTTGTCTGACCTGACCTTGAATGTTTCTAAGGATGGGGTATCTACCACCTCTCTGGGCAACCTGGGCCAGTGTTTTACCACCTTCATGGTAAAAAACCCAAAACCAACAAACTTCCCGTACATATAGTCTGACTCTACCCTCTTTTTGTTTAAAACTATTACCCCTTGTCCTGTCACAACAGGCCCTTCTAAAAAGTCTCTCTCCATCTTTTTGAGAGCTCCCTTTATGTATTGAAAGACTGCAGTAAGGTCTCCCCAGAGCCTTCTCCATGCTGAACAACCCCAATTCTCTCAGCCTTTCCTCATAGCTCCAGCCCTCTTATCTTTGGGGCCCTCTTCTAGACTCTCTCCAACAGGTCTATGTCCTTCTTATGTTGGGGGCACTAGGGCTGGATGGTTCCACTTCAAGGTGGGGGTATCATCAGAGCAGAGGTGAGGTGCAAGGATAACCTCCCTCGACCTGTTGGCTGTGCTTCTTTTGGTGCAGCCCAGGAAGTGGTTTGCTTTCTGGGCTGTGAATACACATTGCCAGCTCACATCCCGTTTTTAAATCCACCAGTACCCCCAAATCCTTCTCCTCAGAGCTGCTCTCAATCCGTTCATCCCCCAGCCTGTATTGATCAATACCAGGGGTTGCCCTAACACCAAGTGCAGTTGGCCTTGTTGGTAAAGAATGTATCAGGTGCTTCAGAAAGTAGAATTATTGGATAAGACTGCTGTGTAGATATTAAAATAATTTGGATTTACAACCAGATCACTTACTTCAGTGACTAATAATTTTACCAACTCTTGTGAAGTCTTGTTATTTATAGGCACATTGTAGGTTCAGTAACCAATCTGTATATTTCTTGGGTGTTTGGTCTAGGATTCAAGATCTAATGGAGTGGGGAAAATAGAACAGTCCACCTTCTCTACTCCAGCCAAAGGAAATTACCCTCAGAATAATACATAAAAGAATCTGTTTCAAAATCAGGCTCCAGTAAATGTTTGTGGGATTTTTCTTCTGAAATGGATGAGTAATTGTCATAGTGAATATGACTCTTGGATTGGTTCTGTTCTTTAATAGAAATTGGAAAGCAAGACGAAGGAATTGGGTAATACCAAAAGAAAACAATTAAATTCCTCTCAGGATATGAATAATTCCGTATTCACTTTGAGTGACACATGCTTAAGTGACATGTGGGTCATTCATTGAATGAGTATTTTTAATACAAAACAAATAGCTTCTTTCCCTCAGTTATGTACTGGCTA
The DNA here is from genome assembly GCA_004320125.1 of Scolopax mira. Lineage (NCBI taxonomy): Eukaryota > Metazoa > Chordata > Aves > Charadriiformes > Scolopacidae > Scolopax > Scolopax mira. The sequence continues at coordinate 14,792 of BJBW01002326.1, read as the reverse complement.
AGGTCATACCACAAGGGGGAAAATGACAGCTAAAATTAAAACTCTATATCAATGCAGATACATAAGCAGACTTAATTAAGTTTGCACAAGCAATATTAATTTGTTCATTTTGTATTTTCTGCAAGTTATTTTAAATATAAAAGTATTCATAGTTCAGTAGCAATGAAAAAAGTGCTCTGTTTTAGACATTAGTATTTAGATGTTTCATGGTAATGAACCTGATCTTGAATCATGGAATTGTTGGAGTTGGAAGGGACCTTCTAGACATCATCTAGTCCAACTCCCCTGACAAAGCAGCATTGCCCAGAGCACATCACTCATGACTGCATCCAGGCGGGTCTTAAAAATCTCCAGAGAAGGGGACTCCACAACCTCCCTGGGCTGCCTGTTCCAGGGCTCCATTACCGTCACTGTAAAGAAGTTTTTCCTCATATTTGAATGGAACTTCCCATGTTCCAGCTTGAGCCTGTTGCCCCTGGTCCTGTCACTGGGAACCCCTGGAAACCTCTCCATCCTCTCTCAAACCACCCTTTAGATACTTAAAAGCATTAATTAGGTCTCCCCTCAGCCTTCTCCTCTGCAGGCTAAAGAGCCCCCCTTTCTTCCCCAGAGAGATGCTCCAATCCCTTCATCATCATCATTGGCCTTCGCTGGACTCTCTGCAGTAGTTCCCTGTCTCTCTTGAAGTGGGGAGCCCAGAACTGGATGCAGTATTCCAGTTGTGGCCTCACCAGTGCAGAGTAGAGGGGGAGAATGACCTCCCTTGACTGACTGGACACACTCTTCCCTAGGCAGCCCAGGATCCCAGTGGCCCTCCTGGTGAAAAGGTCACTTTGCTGGCTTATGGATAGTTTACCATCCACCGGGACCCACCCGGGATGTCCTTCTCAGAATTGCTTTCCATTAGGTCCATCCCTAACCTGTATTGGTGCCTGGTGTTCTTCCTCCCTAGGTGCAGGACCCTACACTTGCCCTTATTGAACCTCATTAGGTTCTTCTTTGCCCAGCTCTCCAGCCTGTCCAGGTTACGCTGGATGGCAGCACAGCCCTCTGGAGTGTCAGCCAGTCCTCTCAGTTATTATCTGGGTCTGAAAAAAAGCACATATGGATACAAAACTACTAGACATTTAAGGATGAGGACAAAACACTTTTCATTGGAGATGAACAGCAGAGAGGGCACATACAAATATATGAAATTTCAGAGAGGTATGGGCATCCCAAAGCTGAGTCGAAGGACTGTTGACTGATTTCAAGGAAAGACTTTGAACATAGATGATGAACAGTCCAAACCCCATTTTCCCTTTTATTGTTTTGCTAATACGTGACAAGGTAATGGCTTGACTAAATTCATTAAAATCCATTAAAAAATGGATTTCATGTTTCTGAGGTGATGAATGCAATATTAATATAATATTTATATGTATAGAAAACTTGAACAGTTATTCTAATGATTACAAAGGGTTTGAGACTTTATTCTTTGGGGTATGAGTCACCTGTGAAAGGTGACTATATATTATATCATTATTCTATAAAGATATATTGTATAAGCCTGTAGAGATTTTAATTCATTTTTTATTATGTTTCTTTCCTTGAAGAAGAAATGGAGTTTAATATTCTCCATTTTTTGTTTTGGTACAGACTGCTAATTTTTGGTGTTTTCTCTGCTGTGATATTTGTAAGACTCTGTGCCCTTATAATGAGGATTTTAAATGTAATCTTTTGCCATGGTAGGATCAAGTATTTGTAGGATTAGTGCTTTGAATATTTTATATTTTTGAAATTGATTTATGCTTTTTTGTGACTGTTTTTAAGATGAAAAGCAAAACTCGCTCTGATTTATCAGAACTCAAAGTAGGACAAAGCACTATTGAAGATATAATGTCAAGAGCTTATGATAGTTTTGATGTCCAGCTCAGCAGTATACAGTTACTGTACAGCAAATATGGTAAGTATTCATTAAAGTAGTCTTTCTCTATGTGAGTAAAGATATTTTGGTTGTTTATGTGCCTTTTATATTTTTAACTGAAGTAGTGGAGAATCTTTGGAACGTGCTTCTTTAAGCTCATGTTCTAAACTCAGTCCTATGAACATTAAAATTTTCTAAAACATAGCTTTAGGCCTTAGATTTCCAAGCTTAGCTTTTGCTAAATAAATTTGAAATAAGTTTCTTATTTTTGGAGACATTTAATTTGATTTGTTGTATAATAAATATCAGTGTGATTAATTTATCGATTTTACTTCATGACCTTTCCCTTGCTTCCCTCCAAATTCAAAGCAAAATCTATGAGTAGTTGTAGGTTTGATCATTTTGTGAGAGTAAAGAAAGGATCGGAATCCCTTGCTGAAGGAAACTTTTACTAATAGTTTAGAAACTAACAGTATAGAAAGAGTCAGAACCAGAAGTCTTAAACACTTATTTCTTACCCCTCTGACTCCAGAAGATAATCCAGAACCTAAACTGCCAGTTTAAGAATTGGAACCTTAGAATTCTGCAGCACAAATGGCGTAGCTGTTTAGATGTGAATGGTAGAAATTCTTAAGTGGTCTTTTATGTCTATTGTATAATATACATGTATTGATAGAGCTGTAAAAGAAATTGTATGACCTGAATTTTTAGCAACCTATACTAACTGGTGTCAGATACTTTAATTCTGTGATATGTGTAATGAGAAGGAATCTCTTTCAAAGTTTAAAGTGTAGGTTTTCTTTGCTTTTCTAGATGAGAACTGGCAAGATGCTCGGAAGCTGAAATGTTCATCTCAACATATCTTGCAGCCCTTAGATGTAAAAGTGGAATTTAGTAGGGCTATGGTTGTTACAGATGCAAGAATGCCCAAGTATGTGTTTTTTCCTATTTAAAAAAAAGTCATTTAACAAAAAATTGTAAGGGGGGAAAAACCCAAGGATATAATTATGCTTGTGCTATGTTACATTGACCATGTGTGAGTCTTGAAAGTAAAATGCCTTTGCCAAGAAAAATAGAGAATAAACCAAGGGAGTTGACAGATATTGAAGAGGTGATAGAATGTTATATTGTTATAAATTAAGTTTGTATAATATTTGTAAAGATTTTTATTAAAGATATCAGTACTTGTCATAATTAGATCTTTCTACATTTCAATTCTCATTGGAAGTACTGAGGAGCAAAAAATCTCAACTTACAAAGTCTCTTTTATAAACATCACAAAAATATTTGGAAAAATGGCATGCTGTCATACTCCCTCTCACTTAGGTTACTCATCTTGTTTGTTTACCTGTTAGAGATCACTTTTTGGGGAGGCAGCTCTTAATGGATTGAGTTTGCACTGAGTTTTTTTCCTAATTATGCCTATTGGTTATGGAAATTGTACTCAATCAGAAGAAAAAAAGTATATTGTTATTAATGATGAAAATTTGATGTTAAGGATCACTGTATGAAAGTGGGAAAGATTAACTTTGCATGTATTTTTGGAACACACATCTTCACCAATGTTTGATAAGGATACTATTACCTAAAAATAAATCTGGTCAGTTTTGAATTACTTGCACACTAACACATTAATGCATTACAAGATAGTTTGGTTTATTAAGTCATTAATAAACGCTACAGCAAGCTAACATATGCTAATTTCATTTGGATTTTACCTAGGCACTTCAGAAGATTAATGGCATAAAAATAGAACTAGGCTATAGCAGAAAATTTTTTATTACAATCAGCAAGGGGCACTATATGAAAGAAAAAATGACTGACAATCTCAGATTTGCTTAGTCAGAAAAAAAATTTAAAAATAATGTACCTTACAAGTGTTGTATATTGTGAGCACAGATCAATGATTGTGTGGTATAAGGGTGCCACCTTCTGGAAGGCTGGGAGGCCAGATTCTGAATTTTGATGCTTGACTTAACAAAACATCTTCTTTCCCTCTTTTTTTCTCTGGTGGAGAGACAGTAAGGTAAATACATACAGCTACACATATACTCTTTCCATCTCCATTAAAATAAAAGAACAATAAAAGCAGCAACAGTCTAAATTTCTCTCTGATAGAACTGGAATTAAAGAAGAAATTAAGAATATAAGTCAAAAGCCGTATTAATTCCTTAAGAATTTAAGGACGTGAAGAAATAAATAAACTGCAGAAAACTTGGTACTTATTCTTACAGTTTAACATGTTTAACTATGGTTGGCTTGCTCAGGTGTGAGGGGCTGTTTTTCCAGTTATTCCTGTAATGTCAGAGTTAGTTGAGGGTGGTGGAAAATTGAGGGGTTTTTTTTGTATTCTCCAATTTATCGTATTTTTATGTTCCTTTGAAAATTGAGCTGTGAGTTAAGCACAGTAAAACTGTGAGAAAATAGCAAATCCTGTACCTTAAAATCCATGTATTAAGCATCTGCTGCTGCCCATTGTTGATGATGGCTGGCCTCTTTATCTGTTCCAACTAGATGGTGTAATAAAAGCATAATAATGTGCTTGGAGACAGTTTTCTGCTTCTGTTCTGCTCACTTATGTGAGAAACTGGAATGGATTTTAAGTCTTAAACTACATTTGAAGTGCTTCTACTTCTTTTCGGCCAAAGCCTATTCAAACAGGCTTAAAATTTGTGTTACTGCTTTCATTTTTAAAGACTGTTAAATGTTAGTAATTCTTTTGCGTCCTTTATAGCTATGCCATTTATTCCTTTGTTAAATATCTAAACTAGTGCTAGAGCCAGCTAAAATATACTTCCAGGAAATATCTTGTAATCTTAGCTTGAAGTTCTGGATTCTAACCATTCTTATGTATCTACCCACCAATGCCTTTTATTCTGTAAAATACTGTGTAAAGTCTCTGTTATGTGATTTATTAGATGTAATTAAATTAAGTATACAGACAAAAGAGAAAAATTCCTGATTGTGAGGAAAATATACTTTATGCAGCTAAATCAAAAGTGGTTATTCGTATTATTTGCAGTCTTGATCCTCAAAATAGTGTATGAAATGGAAATATAAATTACATTAGTAACTGGGTATTTGCTGTTAAAGTAACTCTTCTGAGTGCAGCAGAAGTTGCATACACAAAAATTACTGTAAAGTTTGAATGAAATAGTTTTAACATAACTTTGTTTACAAAACAGGTTCAAACTGTCTGGACAGCTGCCTTTACTTTCTATCCAAATATCAGACCAGAAGCTGACTAGTATCTTGGAGCTAATTGATAGCATTCCTAAGCCAGAAAGTTCTCCTGCTGCCAGTTCTCCTCCAAAAATAACTGAGGTAAGGCTTTAAAAAAATATTTTATTATCAGAAAAATGCGTTCTGGCTATTAGCATTACAGTTTTGAAAGGAGCATGAGAAAGCAGACAAAAAGGATTTACTTAGCACCTCTTGGAAGAACTTACTAATTCTCTGAAGCTGTAGAAATTTTGCTTGTTATTTAATTGGTTTATTGTGATCTTTAATTAACAATTATGAAAAAGTCATCTAGTGGTTGAATTTAAAATTAAAAAAAACCCTCAAACTTTTACTACTCTGGGAATTACATTGTAGTTCATATTAATCTTGATTAACAAGCATTCACTTTTGTTGAGGATTACTTTAATTGTATCTTCAAATTTACACATGTATCAGAGTGCTGCAGAGTTTGGGTTCAGCTATTTCGTTTAGCAAAGAAAACGTTGGAATTTTTGCAGTTCTGTGTGGATCATAGTCAGACAGGAATTTAACTTTACAGAAATAAAATATGCACATATGAGCTAATTATCTTGTACTTTATAACATTGACTATACTTGAGCTTAATTATAGAATTCAACTATTACGCTTAAAATATTTTAAGTGACTTTGATGTGGTTGGTATTGCCTGCACATGACTTGTGGTGTGCAAGACGAGGTGAGGAAAGACTGTTGAGCCTGTGTGACTGTATTTGCATTATATGCAGCATTCATATTGGAACCTATAGTTAAACCTGTCTGCTCAAGCTTTCATCTACTGCAGAGCCTGACAAACTGTAATTGCTGGTGTTAATTTCAGTGGATTTCCTGCTTTGGTGGTGGCAGATACACTTCCATAATTTCATCCATGTGGCTGATGCTCTTCTGAGCTTTGTTGTCGTCATATCACTTTTGAACCAAAAAAGTTGTGAAATTCTTTCTGAGAGCTCTGCATGTGAACTTTGTTCCCTACATTGAGTTAGTGGAGGAATTGTTCTTGGGCTGTGAAAATGGAAAACTCACCAGAGCAGGTCTTTTTAGGTTTTTGCACACACTTCCTTAGTTCAATGAGGTTGTCCTTTTCAGTGTGGAAGGCTATATTTCTCATGATTTGGTACTGTGAAGTCAAGTCTCACAATTTCTTATCCATGTCTTCTTAGAATGTGAAAGTGTTACAGATGAGACATTTTCACAGTTACAAGACTCTTAGAGACTTGGTGTATCTATCACTCATAGACTTCAGTATGTGCAGTAGAGTCAAATTATGTAGGCTGGAGACTGAGAAGAGAGACTGTTGAAATGTGCAGAGTGAGATGAAAAATGGAGCCTTGGAAACAATGTTTAAAGAGGAATGTTTCTTTGTTGCCCTAATACTAGATTTATGTAAGATATTGTGCGTTACTGAACAATTGTCTGAAACAGGGCTTTGAAAGTATCGGTAACAGGGGAGAAAATACCTGAAAATTACTGTAATCTGTGTAGGCCAGGGCCAAAGGCACACGAGAAGAATGGACATGCAAACAATGCACACATCTCTCCTTGCAGTAGTACTCTGTACCAGGCGCTTACACACTAATTATATTTGTGGAACTTACTAATGAGAAATCTTTATAAACTCTTTATAAACTCTGAGACTAGTTTTCTAAGCTTGATAGGAAATCTGGCTTTGGTGAATAAACTATTTGGTTACCTTCACAAAGAGAATTTAATCCTATCATACCATGTAGAGAGAGGATTCTTGTCCTGTTTTCCACACTAGTGGCAAAATAGTGACATTTCACACATTTTCAGTTACTTCTCTGGTTGTGCATAAATGCATCTCACAATTAAAAACACTGCTATTTTCCAGATATATAAAGAAATGAGGTTCAACAAGGCCAAGTGCTGGGCCCTGCACTGGGAACACAACAACCCTACAGGTTAGGGGAAGAGCAGCTGGAGAGCTGCCTGATGGAAAAGGACCTGGGGGTGTTGGTCGACAGCCACCTGAACGTGAGCCAGCAGTGTGTTCAGGTGTCCAAGAAGACCAATAGCATTCTGGGCTGCATCAGGAACAGTGTGGCCAGCAGGACTAGGAAGTGATTTTCCCCCTGTAATGGCACTGTTGAGGCCCCCACCCACCTCGAGTCCTGGGTTCAGTTTTGGGTCCCTCGTTCCCAGGAAAGACATTGAGGTGCTGGAGCAGGTCCAAAGAAGGGCAATGAAGCTGGGAGGGTCTGGAGAGTAAGTCTTCTGAGGAGAGCCAGAGGGACCTGGGGTTGTTCAGCCTGGAGAAAAGGAGGCTGAGGGGAGACCTTTTTGCTCTCTACAACTACTTGAAAGGAGTCTGTAGGTGGGGCTCCATGTCTTCTCCCAAGTAACAAGCAATAGGACAAGAGGAAATGGCCTCTTGGGGAGGCCAAGGGGAGGTTTAGCTTGGATACTGCGATAAATGTCTTCACGAAAGCAATGGAACAGGCTGCTCAGGAAAGTGCCTGAATTACCATCCCTGAAGGTGTTTAAAAGACTCGTCTAACATGGCAGTTAGTGACATGGTTTAGTGGTGGACTTGGCAGTGTTAGGTGAACAGTTGGATTTGATGAACCTAAGGGTCTCTTCCAACCTAAGTGATTCTATGGTTCTATGAAATTCAGAAAAAATTCTGTCTGTTCTAATGTTTTCTTTAGCTCTGCTTTCTTTTTTTCCCACCCACCACTAGTATGTGATTTTTATAAAGAGCAGTTAATCTACTGTTCTCTGAAGCTGCCATACTGTAGTCCTAGAGAGATTAGGTTTTGTTTTCTCTGAATTTTCATATGATGTGCTGTTTCTGTCTATCTTTTGATCTGTGGAGTTGGATGTTTGAACCTCTTTGTGTGTTTTCTGATGTATTCTCTCTTTAGCTAGATAAATGTGCAGTACCTGATTTGTAATTTAATGATTTGCACTAAAATAACACCAATTTCTTTAACTTGTAAAACTTCTATGCAGCATATGTGCAAGCAATAGCATGACCAGTGATTACAAGCAAAAAATTATTTGGTGTCTCCTGTTTTAGGCTGCAATATCCCCTGTACTTTCAGCATCACATACATCACAAAGTGTGTTTCCTGTTTTGGATCTTCATTCATTTGCTGAGTCAGGTAATATGATCCATTTTAAAGTCTGGTTTAATAAACAGGTCAAGTCAAGTTTTTGAGTTCAGTGAATTAATTTGCTTCTCTTAGAGTATGTTACCATTTGTGGCTTTGTTTCAAGTTCTTGGAGGTTAAATAATACACATTCTGTGCAGCTTATTATAATTCACTCTGTACAAAGTATATGCGTATTTTCTCCTAGCAGTAAAATTCTGTATGGTTAATCTTGCCATTTGCTTTCTGAAGGCAAAGCAATAAAATGTTTGTTTGCTGGGATGTTTATTTTTGTCTCTACATATGTTACTATGAATCTCTATTCAGATCATCTGAGGTAATATATATGTCTTTTGCTTCAGTATGCACATAGTTTTCTGATGACAGTTTTCTTCTGGTGAAGTTTTTATCTTGTACTTAACTCTGTTTATTTTAATTACAGAGTGCTGAAATTATGACTATTAGAAACTACTGTGTTGCTATAAACAAACATAATTTTGACTTCTAAAAGATCAAACAGAAGTTTGGCTATGGAGAGACTAGTCATGTTTAATACTGTCTTGCTGCTCAGATGTCTTACCTATAGTGCAATATTCCATCTAGTAGTCACATTTGAAATATAATCAAATATATCATTGTCATTTCGAAGTCAATCACCTTTGTCATGCCAAAACACCCAACTGGAGAAACAGAAGGTTACTTTTTCTTCTTTCTCAACTTAATGATATATGCAAACACTAGCAAAATTATCAGAGAAGTTAATTTTTACATCTGCTTTATCACTTTAAATTTGGTATGTGTAGAATATGTATAGAAATGTGTATCTGTGTGTTTTCATCTATTTTTTTTTTGCATGAGTTCCTTTAAGTACCCAAAGGTAGAGGGAAAGTGTCTTTCAATTCTTAAAAATTAGAGTGAATTAAGAGCAAACGCTGGCAACAATTCATTTGAGAAAGCAATTAACTACTTAGATTGGACCAAGTCTGTTTTTTAATTTACAGTTATCTTTAACTTCACTGCTTTTGCTTTTTAGTTGAAGGGAAAGAGTCTTATAAGACAAATAGATGGCACCATCTTGGTTATACTTCTGTAATAATGTCAGCTGGATTAAAGACTTGATAGTCCTTAAGCATCTCTCCTGAAATGGCAGATCCTCAGAAGGGAGAGATCCAAAGGAGTGCCACTCATGGCGAGGCATGTACAGTCAGCAACAGTCATACCAGCAGAAGAGTCAAGCTATTAGTACGAGGCAAAATGAGACGTGGTTTGTGCTGTCTTTTGCACAGCAAAATAGAGGATGCTGATGAAGGAGTAGTTGACAAGAACTGACTTATGAGGATGTGATAGTGTGTCTTGAAAAGTTGTGGAGGCGGGAGTGGAGATAATTATAGAAATAGACTTTGTTGGTTGCTGATTATCGGCTAGGTAATTTCCTACTTGTATGCTTAAGTTTTTATAAATGTTGACTAAAAATTCTAGGTCATGGTACTGTCAAATACTGACTGTCTCAAGTGCATATGTAATGATGTTGTGAATTAATCCTTAGAATCAGAAGAAGAATTTTATGATGCTCTAAGTAGCCCTGTGGAAGACATGCCATTTTTTGAAGCCACATCCGACTCCCTCAAGCGAGCTAGCAGTACAAGGCGAAAAAAACTACGTAAACAAGAATCTTTGAAAAATATGACAGAATTCCAGCTAAGGTTTGAAGTAGCTAAGGTATAGTTACATTTTTAAAACTTCACTGAAGCACATCTGAACTGTAATTTTTCACTGTTTGTTGTATTTATACACTTTATTTCCCAGCTCATTTTATCACTGAATTTCCTTTACCTAATTAGCATTCAAATATCACATTATGTTTTTCTTATGGCTTAAGATGTAGCTTTTGACATCTTTTTTCCAGATACGGCTGTAGTCACTGATAAAACTTCATTAATGTTTCATCTTGTAACAAGCACCCTATTTTTCCACTGCAGTTTTTCTCAGACTTTGTTGACCTCACACCTAAATCTGTAATATGTTCACTATGATGTATTTTATGTGTTATTCTTGCTGTTTAAGACTTGGAGGAGAAAAAAAAAAAGTTTTTTACCCAAATGCTAGACACTGCGTATGATTGCATCAATTGGCTTAATGAAAGATAAGGCCTCTGACCACTGTTGTTACCTTTATGGCTATGACAGTGCTATTGCTGTATAACTACAAATAAACCATACAAATTCAGTTAACTTTACAAATTCTGTTTTAGGGTAGGGCTTACAGAATGACTTCAACACCTCACAACTAGCTTGCGCATATATTTATAATATACTACACCTTACAGAAAATACATAAACAAAATTGAAATGTACTGGGTTTTGTGTAATGACAAGACCTTGTTTAAGAACTTGTTTAATTCTAAAGATAGATGCTGTATTTTACGTTATTCTTTAATGGAAGCTGTCTTGCCATCGATTAGAAAACAATTCAGTTGAGAGTCTGTTAAGAATCACCTTCTCTCTGTTGGTTGGCTTTATAGTTTAAAAATATTTACCTGGTTTGGATTTGATTTTCCCTATTTGTAGAGAGTGTTATGTGGAAAGGAAGAGTACATATCACTATTTTGATTTGATTATGAAAGACAGATAACAACAGCTTAGTTAGGTATTTATTTAACATCTTTCTCACGCATAGGTGAAAAAGCAGGAAATCCTCTTGGCTGTTATTCAGCTTGGGAGTCTTAACTCTTACCCAGAGAGTTCAAAGAAATTCCAGTGAAAGCAGTAAACTCTTTATGCTGACTGAGCATCTAGTTTTGACTGGGTTGAATGTGACAAAATACTTTACAGAGTTGTTTTTAAAAGTAACTTATTTCATGTAAGTGTAACTTTGGTGCTACATGTTTGCATGTCTGAAGTTTTTGTTAAAATAGCAGCAAACGGTATTCTAGCACTTTTGCTTGTTGGAACTGTTCATTTTTTCTAGGACTTTGCTGTATAAAGTTAAATGATCAATGCACATTATGCAGTAAAATGTATGAAAATATATAAATTTATATAAAAACTAGGAAGATAATCCATTACCTTTTTTTTTCCCTTTTTTTTTTGTTTGGTTTTTTTTTTGTTTGGATTTTTTTAGGTCTTAATTAAATTATGCCGTCTTGCTGGTAATACTGAGACACCTGTGCTGCAGCTTGATATTGTAGGGTTAGGCACTGAACTTAAATTGAGAACATTTGACATGACTGCAAATGCTTTCCTTCGTGAAGTTTGTCTGCTGTGCCCAGAGTATATGGGTAAGTATTTGTAGCTTGATTGAAAAATTGTGGACAAATAACACTGAGTTTGTCTTCAAAAAGGGCTTTCTTTTGTCAACTGAAGAAGATTTCCTTCCTAAATTATATGAGGAGCTGGTGGGAAAGTAACTCAAGAGCTCATACTCTCAGTTATGCTTTGGTAAATATGTTCTAGTACTGATGATTTTATTAGAGACATCTAGCTGTGTAATGTTTGGAGAATAGGTTTTGTGATTCAGTAATGACAACAGCTAGTAGCCTGGTTTGTAGTCTATAGGTGATTAAAGACTTGTAGAAAAACTGTCTTTTTTCTCCTTAAAAAAGTAACCTTTTTAATTTTTTTTCTTGTGTTTTCTAAAGATGATAATGACAAGCCAGTTTACATAATTACCACTTTGGATAATGTAGAAGATGATCTTCTCACTCTAGAGTACATCAAGGTAAGAAAAGAGCAGACTTCTCTTTTGAATTGTAAGCCAATTGTAAACACTACAGTATTATTGAGCAGTTGTTGAAGATTTTTCCTTGCTTGTTCATTCCTTAGCATGTTGAGTGTCACGTGCAAAGTCTGTTTGCTCCTTAAACAGATTAACTTGTACATCATAAGTTGTAGTGGTTTTTAAAATAAATTCCCTTTAATGAAATATGCAAACTTTTCCTGATTTGTTTCTTTGTTTTACATGCATTTTTGGTGTAATAGGCTGATATTAATGGACCAGAACTGAAAACTGCCTATCGGAACATTTTGCAGAAAATAAAGGTATGATCACTTTTTAAAATGCTATTTCCTCATTGTGGGATGAGAGGCATATTGCATAAAAATAACTTGTTCTTTTAGGTGAACTTTTCATCTCTAGATGTTCATTTGCATACTGAAGCTCTGCTGAATGCTATGAACTATGTGAATAATCTTCTACCCAAACAAGAAACTAAAGTTGCAGAAGAACCAGTCCATGAAAAAACAGAGGAGAAAAAGGATGTCCTTAAGAAATTAAGTAAGTTTCCTATTACTTTTTTTTCTTCTTCTCATTCCTCTCTCTTCACTTATTTAAGGAAGGAAGAAAACAGACATATTTTCAAATCTTTTAAGCCTGTCTTAATGACTTTATATACACTATTGCATTTCATTCTGGCATTCCAAAAGAATGATCTGCTATGGATCTACAAATGTACTGAATGGCTAAATTCTACGTGACACCAATTTTGTAGGGATAATTTGTTGGAATTGCTGCTTTTGGTTTATGAATTGGCACATGAATTTGGATTTACCTTGAAGTGTAGTAAATAGGACCTCCTTTGATAGTGGAAGGTGGCTTGAGTGTTTTCAGTCTTTGGTTGTAAGAAGCAGGTAATAGCATCCATTAATATTACTGTGTTTTTAGGGTCACATAATATAGTATAGTTTGAATTCCTGCAGTTTGAGAGAAGTCCAGTGAGCCTCCTTATGTTTATCAAAGGTACCTGGTACTCTCTAGGTATCTGGGTTTTATATATAAATATAAAAATATATTTATATTTATATATAAATATATATAAATTTTATATATAAAGTTACTAGCTTTTGTGGACTTGCAAAAGTATTAGCACTATTGCATCCTGAACGAAGGGCAGGGCAGTCAGTTATCCAACAATACTAGCCTGAAGGAATTATTCTGCTCTAATAAGGTTAATCTCATCTCTTTCCATGTGTGATCTTTTGATCTTTGCTGTGTATTCAAGGCACTAAGTATATGCCCAAAAATCCTCATAAATTGTGTTTTTTAGTTCTGTTTTGTTTGGGTTTTTTTCCCTGGAATTAATTGAGACTTTTGAGTTCTTACAGTTACTTTATTGCCTTATATTTGAGGAACATTGGTCTCTTGTGAATAAATTGTTTGCTGTGCAGTTTTGTAATTCTCTCACCAAGAATTTGGCAGATCTTATTTGTTGATAATGTGCAAACAAACAAATTGCCTCATTTTGTGATCTTGTGTCTATTAAATGCTTAACATTATGCCTATGACATTGATTTCTGCTCTGAGAAGGACTTCTCTCAGATCTTTGCAGTCGTTGCTTGCTGTTTATCATGAAACACTGAAGGTGCAGATAGTCAGTAAAACTAAAAATAAAACACACAAAAACTGTGGTAGAGGAAAATTCTCTAGGTGTTTCTAGTTGAAGTATTATAATACTTGTTCTGTACTTAAATGAAATCAGCTGTGTTAATTTTTTTAAAGCATTATGAAAGAAAAGATAATTATGTCTGGAGCCAAAAAAGGTATTAACAGCGTAAGAGAAATTAAGGTTTGTAGCCTCTGGTTTTGGGGGCGAGATGGAAGAACATGAAAGAGAATATTAGCCTGAGGAATGATAAAACATCAGTTGAGATGAGATGTGGGAAGAGTATTAATATATCACACAGCCATTGTCTTTCAGCTGATAATTTTTTATTATTCCATCAGATTGTTAAGAAGTTTAGTTTCTCAGCTTGTTCTTTCAAGGTGTTCTGTAGGTCTTCATTTCATAGTAGAACTGAGAAGTAAAAGGTGGAAAAATTGTTTTGCGGAAAAAAAAAATTTCTTTTATTTAACTGTATTCTTTATTTTTTTTCTGTGTAAGATTGTTCTCATTCGTGGTGGTGACTGAAGCTGTTGTATTTATGGAACTATAGTTTGATTGTGAGGGTACATACATTGCCTTTATGTATTATGTGAGAGTACATTAAGGCTAACATCTCATCTCAAAAGCTAGGCTGTGGAAAAATTGGCTTGAATGTTTATTACTTTTAATTTTGCTGCTTTTAGCTTGGTATATAGATTACATATAGGAATTTACTGCTTATGAGTCAAAGTCCCTGAACACATGATATGCTATTTCCTTTTCTTCCAACCTCTAAAAGTTGTCTGAAGTAGTATATAACATTACTTCAGGTTTGAATTTAAGAAAAAATGGGCTGTTATTGGTTCAGTCCCTTATCTGTCGACTTCTGTATCTAGCACTGTACCTACAGATAATGTTGTGTGGCATCAGTCATGTTATAGTTACAAATCCAAATCCAAATCTTTCTATCCAAGTTAAATCCTCGTCTACTGCAGCCCTCAGAGAAGTAAGGCCCTGTTGTTGTTGTACTATAGAGGTGATCCCAGTAGCAGTCCCAGTCACTCCTAAACCTAGCAATGTTGTGATAGTAATAGCAGATATTGGTTCCCTTTTAGTGATCTAATGACCCAGATTACTCCAATGCAAATACATAGTCTCTCT